>JADLSH010000233.1:0-179119 GCA_016169945.1 Trachythela sp. YZ-2020 | reverse complement strand
GTCCTCTTCGTAGTGATGTTCACCCATTTAAGACCATACTCTGGTGTTACGCTGCCTCTCTCGCTCGTATCTTCCGGCGCTTGTGTCTTGCTACGCGCGCTTTTAGCTTGGTGCTTGTTGTTCGTAAGTGTGAGGGTGTATAGCGCGGTGCGTCACAAAAGATTTAGTTATGGTTGACGTTGGTGACGTCAACACACGCGATGTTATACCCATTTTAACACTCTGATGTTTTTAATCGTCACCTCGTTTATAACGAGGCGTAGTTATAACGAGCACACCGGTGGATTAATATATCGTTACGAGTGAAAGCGACTTGTATAGTCTCACGTATAACTTTAGTTAGTTGAGTCACGCGACTCCTGTATACTTAGAGTCGAGTTAAACTTATAGTTCTTACGATGGTTGTATGTCATCGTTGTTTTCGCTGTCTGTTTGTAACCGTCGTTACTAGTTTGCCAACAACGTGGCCCGATTTTACAATTTCATTTTCCTAATTGAAGTTCATTCGTCTACTGTTATTAGGGTGTTTTTAAACATAAACCATTAAACTTATTTTCAAAGACTTTCCATCTTTGAGGAATATTACTCCACCTCACGGTTTACGACAAAGCTTACTACGCTTACTACGCTTACTACCATACTCTACCACTTACTACGCTTACTCTACGCTTAGTCACTCTGGACACACCGCGCCACGATGCTATACTTTGACTTGTTTGGGTTGTCTATTTTTCTCGAGTCTAGTGACCTGTGAAGACAAGATGCTTAGCGACACCTTCGTCGACGGTCTTTGTGTGTACACACCTGTGAGACTTCAAAGTGTATCATGATGTTCATATACTTTTTTATCTAACAGATCACTTCTTTGCTTGTCTGTTGGAGTCTCTTAACTTTAAATACAGCACATCCCCATAGCTGTAGTTCTTTTGTATTACCAATGCTCTTTAGGCTAGGTCTATAATTTGTCTTTAGCACATCTTGTCTTTGGGAAGATCTGCAAGGATGACGTACCCACCATACTTGTTTTCTTTAACACCCCATGTGAATGCCTCGTTGAGTTCAAACTTAACTTCATTTAATCTTTCTAATGTCATTGTACCTCTTTATTAGTGTGTTCTTAAACATAAACCATTAACTTGGTCATACGATTAGTTTGTAAACACCCCACCCACCAAGTAGTCCAGTGAGTCCAATGAAGACGTCTTGGTACTCACTCATCTCATCAGATGGTTCATAGTAGTCTGAGGCTTGTGGCTCCCTCGTGAACGTCTTGTTTTGGTATGTGACCCTCCTTAGAGCGTCCAAAGCTTTGTTTGTTGTGTTGATGTCTGCGTTAGCGTCGGACAGCTGTTGTCGTAGTAACGCTATCTCGTTTTTTTTCTCCACTTCGTTCTCATACCACTTCTCTTTAGCGGCTGCTAATTTCTCCATCGCTTGGTTATGTCTTTTCATCTCTCTCTCATACCCATTTTTATCAAGAGACTTAAATAGGAACCCAGCACCCGCGAATGCTAAGGCGTTGAACGCTCCTGATGCTATTACACTTGCCATTTATTAGTGTGTCTCTCACTCGCTTCACTCAGTCTTTGATCAGTCTTTGAACGGGTTGTCTGGGAGATACTTTTTGTCTTGGAGCATCTTTATACCAACAGCACTCACTCCAAAAACCGCAGAGAGTTTAGCGGCTCCGACTAATGTTGCCGGAAGACCAAGTGAGTCTTTTGCGAGCTTCTTACCAAGAAATGAAATACCCATTGCACATATAGTGATGAGAGTTGCGTCGAATAGTTCGTTTAATATGTCCTTCTGTTTAGTACCCATTTATTATAACGTAAAAAAACTTCTTAAACATTAAAGTTTAAAGAGTTTAACAGTTGAGCTCTTACCCTGATTGCTACACGCTTAATAGTTTACCAGTCGTCTGGGATGTCTGGGACGTCAGCAGACTCAACACACTCTACCATACTACTACACTCACCACACTCACCACACTCACACTTACCACGACACCATCCACCACCACAACACCCACACACACAAAGCATATCATTACGATCACACTCACACTCATCACACTCACCACACTCACACTCATCACACTCACCACACCCATCCATCTCTAAACCCATCTCTATCACCTCATCCTCTCTATGTGACACATACTTGTTATGGTCTGACGTGATATACGAGCAATGTGGACACTGAAACTTAATTTCACCATTGATGTGAGGGTGTTTGTTTTTAACATGTGTTGTCGTATCATTTAAGTCACCAACGTGATCACAAATGATACACATATAGTTATTTGACAACTTAACACCATTTCTCACACACTCTAAGACTGTTATATTAATCTTTAAACCCATCTCTTTATTAGTATATTTTAAACATAAACCATTAACTAGACCTACGCTCACGTCGTGTCTTACGGTAGTCTTTGAACTCACTATACACGAAGTACGTTAACACTAGAGCTAACACCCACAAATTTGACGCCAGCCAACTAACTCCCTTAGCTGCAAGCTTTATGATGTTTGCCACTAAGCCTCCAATTGCACCTAACATGGGACCAAGCTTTTTAGCTAGTTTAGCGACACCCTTACCAAACCTCTTTAACCCACCGCACCCATCTTTGCTGCTTTTCTCGCACCTATTATAATGAACGTTAATATCCCGGCGATTGATATTGACACCGCAGACAACCCAACGAGGTTCTCTTTAGCCCACTGTTTAAATTTTTGTAACCTGGTTAAGTCATTAGCGTCAGCCATGTCATTGATGATACCGACTGCCTCCTCTGACTCTACACGCTGGTTAGATTGTAGTCTTAGGCTATCAGCTTTAAGTTTTGCATAGTCTGAGATGGTCTCACACACCAGCGCCTTCTCTTCGTTACTCCCCTCTTGACGGTATTTATTAGCCCTCTTCTTCCACATTGTGGTCTCTGTGTTTAGACCCCCGATAACCTCTTCATCGGTTTGTCCCGCCTCCCTCGCGTCAGCAGTTGGTAACTCTCACTTTGTATCCACGAAACTCTCTCAGTTCATTTTCGGTGAGACTTGTGTTGTTTAAAATTGTCTCAGCTTTGTCGTCAGTCTCCCTCTAATAGCCTCCTCAGCGTCTTCTAACACACTGTTAGTATGTTCCTCTGAGGCGTCATTTACACCCTGTTCGTTTAGTCGCTCCTCAACCTGAGCGGTGGGAGTGTTTGAGTGTTCTTTTCTAACGTTTGTAAGAAGGTTTTTAAACACAGTGGTGTCCTTTGCCTTGTTAATGTCAACACCATCGAAGTCAATACCGTCATCTGTGAACGTTATTTTTCTCAAAAGGTCTTCTGACGCTACACCATCTTTTTTGTCTGGACGTACCCCAAAATACTTCTTTAGAAAACTTTTCTTCTCGTTTAAACTAACTCGTTTAGCCGCTCCAGCTTCACGACGTTGATCTCAACTCTTACTCTTTGGAACCTATCACTAAGACCTTCAGCTCTGTTTCTATTTAGAAGACCTAATCGTCTAACGTCTTCACTAAAACTCGTTTCAGCCTCACCCATGTCCTCAGCGTCCTCAGCTTCTCGAGTACGCTCACGTTCTCTCATTTCAATGTCTTCACCCCCAATATCTTCAGCGTCCATATTGTTTATTTATTAATGACCGTTCTCAGTACAAGAGTCTCGTCTACGCCGCGTCTTGGACTGCTGTGTTTACACTTTGTCATCGACGCTCACCCTTCGCTTGACGTGCCGCATGCGGCATGTCACCGATATACTTTGTCGTCACTAACCCACGAGTTATGATCACTACCATATCCTGACCACTTCACTAGCGCTTGACCCTTCTTCCTCTTTAAGACCCTCTCTATCTTGTACGTGTGTGGTTTGTTCACGTGACTCATCTCCTCCTCGTAGAACTTACCAATGATCAACTCACCGGTCTCGTCTTTGAGGGTGTACATGTTTGGATCACCTCTAAAAACACCGCTGACCACAAACTTCTCACTTGTGAAGTTAGCCTCGTACCCCTTCGCGAAAGTGTTTTTGTACTTACTTATTCTCACGGTGTCATCAACTTTAAACTTTGGCACTGGGAACTTCCCTAGTCCATAACCAAACAACGTAAGCCACACTTTGTCTTTATTAGACTTATCTACGTCAGCCGGTTTCATTAGTATACTACTATGTTTGGTGTTGTTATAGTTGTCCGTGAGCTCGTCTAACACGTCAACCCACTTAAAAGTGTCTTTCTTGTGAAAGTACTTCCACATAGACGTTTTTAGTGTACGGTTGAATCTCTCAACTATGGCGGCCTTTCTCTCTGAGTTCGTTGAGAAGTACTTAACGTCATGGTCTTTTAACAGAGACTTTACGCCAACGTTATAGAACTCTTTACCCTCGTCGAACTGAACAGTCTTTGGGTACTTACCAAACCTCACCTTAAACTCTTTAAGTACTTCACCCACCGCAGCTGTCATACTCTTGGTGTTCTTTCTGTAGACCGGTATAGTGAATGCTTGACGGCTTAGTATTTCAACGGCTGTTAGTATCCAATAGTAGCCTTTGTTTTTGTTCTTGTACTTACCCATATCAACCAAGTCCATCTGAATTTGGTCGGCTAAGTCTTCAACGTACGTTCTTTGAAACTTATGTCTCCTCACAATAGGCTTGTGTGTTGTGTAGGTGTTTTGCGTTCTTAACCAGTCTCTCACAACTCTTCGACTAACACTTAACCCAGCTTCGACAGCCTTTTGATACAGCCTCTCTATTGACTGAAAGCCAGTGCTTGGGTTGTAGTAGATGTCTCGTAGTCTTTGTTCAATGACGAACTCGTCATCACTTATCTTGTCGTCGTCATCACTCATTTATTTAATGTAAAGCTCGAGTAGTAAGTCCATGTCGACGGGTACTTCAATGTTTGTACCAACGGTGAAGAGTAGTCTGTTGAAACACCCGTTGTCGATCACGGCTTCGCTATTGATGTTTTTAAAGAAAGTCACCGTGGAGTTGAGTCTTTGCTCTGACGTTATTGGTAGTGCAGCGAGCGTGAAACACCTCTCACCGCGTGTGTTAAAGTTCATAGACGTGTCGATGATGTCACAGTCGATGTGAATGTGAGACAACCCTAGGTTGATGTTCACGACGTTAGGTGAGTTTACCCAAGTGACTGTGCCTGAGATGTTGTCGTCTATGGTTTGTTTCTTTGGGAAACCAAGCAGTGGAGCAAAGTTGTCAAGGTCTAGCATATGATTTTTTGAGGTTATCTTACACGTGTTGTTGTGTGGGATCTCCACTAACGTTACGTCGTACTCTTTGAGCTTGTCTTTGATCATGTTAAACGTCCAGTACCCCTCTCCAAACATGATCTTTTGGTTTTTATTACTAACGCTAACCGCCGTACCGTATAGAATGAAGTCGTTGACACCAGAGATGATGTTCTTGTACTTCCAAAAGACTGCCGCGTTCTTTAAGACCATCGTTGACTTGGTGTGTTTGTTTGAAATGTTAGCGTCAAGATAGAGCTCTTTCTCGTTGTTCTCTATAAACACTGTTACCTTTTTCATTTATTTATACACAAATAAATGGCAAGCTCACGAACAACTGACCAAATAATAATATCCTTCTACGGTGAGCGAAACCTCACCAAGGTTAAAAAAAACACTAAGGAGGGTCCTGAGGAGGCTAAGAGAAAGTTCTTACTCAAGTATCCGTACGCTAACGTAGACAAGTTTAAGTTTGACATTGAGTTAAACAAGGACGGTGATATAGACAAGTACGTAACGTATTACAAAATCACAGATGACACCTCGTACGACATCACCTCCAACACCTTCTTAAACAATAAGGTGTGGGCGAAAGACTTATATTGGCAAGAGCCGTGGGGGGTTGGTGGAACCTTACAACCATTCGCTCGGAATGGTACCTCATATAAGGTAAACACACTTAAAATTTACGTTACAGATGACTTGTTCTTTGACATCACTTTTCCAGACTTTGTCATTAAAGATAGTGGGACGAACGACTACAAGACCAACCAACACCTAGCGTCTTTGTTTGCTATGTACATTGCGACGTACGCATGTGGGATAAGTGAGAAGAGTCTTACGTATAGCTCGACGGTGTCACCCATAATTACAAGCTTAGCTAGGTATCATTTGTACTACCACATGAGTAGGTTTCTCAGAGACCCAAACAAAATGTCAAAGTATATAACAAGAGACCTTAGAAAAATTATCATGGATAACAAAGACCCCACATACCATTGGACTAAAGAGTTTTACTATGGGAAGGCAACGACTGGTTGGTTGATTAGTCAACACCCAAAAGACACGATCAGACACGTCACACACCGTATGAGTAATAGAGGCTTTGGTCAGCTTGGTCTCAATTATGAGAAGAGGGGTGCTCGGGTTCTCACAAAAATGTATTTTAATATGGCTATCGCAGCTAAGTCAAACGGACTAACAAAAACTGGTGTGCTACTCTTTCAACGAAGCATAGAGAGTTATGTTTACTGTGTGTTAGGTGCTCAAGCAAAGACTAGATGGTCAATCGTTGGTAAAGGTGCTATGTCACTACAAACACAAGAGGTCTTTAAAAAGCTAGTTAGCGATACAGTCATCCAAGACGACCAAACCATCTCTGTAGCAAACATGAGAACGGCTATAGATGCCACGAACGTTGTGTTGAACATGGCTATTACACCGGGAGTTATACTCATCCCATCTAACATGATCATACTTAATGAGATGATAGCTGGTTATAACAACATCTTAAAACTCGCTGGTAGGGGGATGAGATTTGGTAAAAACGCCGGAGTCAACTATGATAGCGACGCGGGCGGTGGTAGTGACAACAGCGAGGCGCGTAGTGGTAGTACAATTAGACCAATCGTAAGACCTATTGTAAGACCCACTACACCCACTGCGCCTACCGTGCGTAAACCCAGCGCGACCCGTAGCGCAACCGTGCGCACCAAAGATCCTACAATTATCTCTGACACACCAAATATGTACGGAGACGGGCTAACTCTTCTAGCTGTTACGTTGATTGGTGGTGCGTTAGTGGCGAGGTTTATAATATGAGGGACTTACAAGTACTTACGAAATGACCTATAAACACTTACACAAGTACTTACAAGTACTTATAAAATGACCTATAAACACTTACACAAGTACTTACACAAGTACTTACAAGTACTTATAAAATGACCTATAAACACTTACACAAGTACTTACACAAGTACTTACAAGTACTTATAAAATGACCTATAAACACTTACACAAGTACTTACACAAGTACTTACACAAGTACTTACAAGTACTTATAAAATGACCTATAAACACTTACACAAGTACTTACACAAGTACTTACAAGTCATGATGCTTTGTGGTGTATAATAAATGAGTGGTGAACAAAGTGAGTCTAAACAACGAATCACAATGATTAAAAAAGAGAAAGACCCAGGGCGTGTCGCTGGTGGTAAGAGACTAGCTGACTATAATAAAAGAGCGCGGGGGGTTATTACTAACAAAGTAGCTCTACGTGAGACACACGATGATGACAGCGGTGAAGTAGAAGGGAGTGTAGGGCGCGAAGCGGGGTATGAGTCTGAAGATATGAACCCGGGGAGCGGTGGTCTCATAGACCTCAAAACAGTTCTAACGGTGGTTGGTGTAGGAACAGGTGTGGCTTGTCTGTACTACACTTACAAGCAAGACAAAAGACAAAGTGAAGTTCGGAGCGAAGTTCGGGGTGTGGAGCAGACCAAGAACAGCAAGGTTCGGGGTGTGGTGGACGTTACCAAGTCTAACGATGAACCAAAACAAAGCTTAAGCAAGTTACGAAACTTTAACAACTAACAACCCTAACAACCCTAACAACAACCCTAACAACAACTAACACACCACACAAGAGTATACTAATAAAGAGTGTAATGACGACTTATAAAATGGAACAACTCTTACCAGAGTACGAGAGAATTAAAGACGCTCAAATTGTTGGCAAGAGGACCTTCAATGAGGTCACATTTAACCCAAGCAAGGCAAACCCTGGAGAGGAGATATACGTCAACCTACCCGGGTTAGGAGCAAACATGTGTATAGTACCAAACTCGCTCTTTTTAACAGCGAGGTTTAAAAGTGGTAATACAAAGTCGTGGTTTTTAAACAACCTTGGCAAGCTCCTAGTGAACAGCTTAGAGATCACATTCGGCGGTAACGTTGTGTATGACAACATCAACGAGAGTATTTACTCTGTCTACCAAGACTTATGGTTACCAAAAAAGCATCGAGCAAACATGATAAGCGAGGGTATCATGAACGAGAACACTCGTAAGCTCATGTCTAAAGACGACAGCGGAGACACCTCCGAGACTAGCGACGCGTTCATGACAAAGATCTACAACAGTCGGGTGAGAATTAAGCTAGGTAAAATTCTAAACGATCATGGGCTGTATGCTCCGTTCGGAATGAACAGCGACATTAGGTACCGAATAAAATTACCAAGTGCTAGCGATATTATGATCGCACAATCAGGCGCAAGCGTTAGCGGTTACTCTTTAGATGACATCAAACTAGAGTACGTGACGATAGAAGACCAAAGCATTTATAGCTCAGCCTTAAGTAGTTATCAGGCTAGGTCTTTAATTTACGAACACATCACAATGATGAAGAGAGACATTTGGGGTAAGGACACGACCCTCATCAACGAGAACGTCAACCTTCCAAGGCAAAGCATGAAGTACATCATCATGCTGTTCAAGAAGAAGACGGTGACGAACAGCGAGGAGTTTGTTTACCCAAACATCAAAAACGTGAAGGTAACGATAGAGGGCATCCCAAACTCTGTGTACAGTCAGGGTATGGACAAGTCAAGACTCTTTGTAGAGGCGAAGAAAGTGTTCCTAAACCGAAAAAGCGACACTCTTCCAGTCTCAGAGTTTTTCCCGGATAGCAAGTTCTCTTTGTGTATTGACCTCAGAACGTTCAACGATAACAACGTCTCAGGTAATGGGCGTAAAATTTTAAACACACAGTCTGGGGTACTGCTAGAGATAACAAAAGAAGCAACCACAACAGACCTCGTTTGTTACATCTTCGTAGTGTCTGACGGGTTTGTAAACATAGTGAACAAGTCATTACAAAGCGTGGAGTACTGAGCGTAGCGAGGACTAGACGCGTTTAAGTTTAACTCTAAAAGAGAGTTCTCTAACCAACTATAGGTTTAGAGAACTTAAATAAATGAGTGACATCATCAAAGAGAGACCAGCAGCACCACCACTAGAGACACCATTCAATATGATAATAGTTGGGATGACGGGGTGTGGTAAGACCTACTACCTACTTAAAATGTTAGAGAACGAGTACAAGGGTCACTTTGAGTACATCTTTTTAATTTGCCCGACCTATCTGTACAACATAACGTACCAAAATTGGGAGTACAAAGACGATGACAAGTTCTTCCCAATACCGTGTGATCAAGACGACGTAGAGGCTTTTTTAAAGTATGTCACTAAAATTTTCAGTGGTACTAATAGTCTCATCATCCTAGACGACTGTGCAAGTAGTCAGTCAGTTAAAAACAGAACGAGTGAGATGGTAAGACTCGCCTTCTCCGCTAGACATTTTAATCTAAGCACGATCGTCATAACACAACAACTCACAAGCATTACAAAGCCTTACAGAGACAACACGTCTAAGATGGTTACGTTTTACAACCCAACTAAGAAAGACATGCAGTTGTTCATAGAAGAGTCTCTCAACGTTAGTAAAGACCAAGAGCAGGACATCATTGAAAAATTAAGAACTAATAAATATGCAAGACTTGAAGTACTACGCCGATACCCTTTCACACATAGCGTTGAGTATTCAACATGCCGTGCGACGTAAGCCGCTTCAGTTCACAATAGCGGTTGTGTTGTTCACAATAGCGGTTGTGTTGTTTGCAATAGCGGTTGTGTCGTTTGCAATAGGGTTTACATTGTATGTGGTGATACAGCCTAGTAATACACGTATAATAAATGAGCAATATAGAAGACATGACGTTCCTATGTGGCTTCGTTAACGTGATAGCGGTCACCTTGTTTGTTACAGCGGTTGTGTTGCTCGTATTAGAACTTACATTGTTTGTACCAGCGGTCACCTTGTTCGTGCCAGCGGTCGCCTTGTTTGTTACAGCGGTTGTGTTGTTCGTAATAGCGGTTGTGTCGTTTGCAATAGAGCCTACATTGTTCACAGTGTTTACGCAGCCTAGTAATACGCGGTGTATAATAAATGAGCAATATAGAAGACACAACGTTCCCATGCAACTTTAAAACATTTGAAAGCGCAGCGGTAAGCGATAGCGCGTCATCGACGCGGGACACCGCAGTGGACGACGACCTGCGATTAACCGCATTTAGCGACGCGTCTAGCGCTGTACGTGAGCTACTCACGTTGTCTATGAGAGGAGAGATCAAACAGACAGAGAAGTACATCAAGAAGGCTAACCAAAAGATCTTAGAGAAAATTAAAAGAGAGTATGATATAAAGCAGCTGGATGAAACCAACGAGTTCATCTCAGACAGTCTAATAACAAAATTCTCAAGCTTGATGAATGGTCTAAACGTCATCGATAACAAAGACTCACTAGAGCGAGATCTGAGGAGTAACCACCTTATTAAAAAGACTTAAAAACATTCTTGGTTGCGTAACACCATACCTACCATACATTGGGTTGGTCTGTGGTGGGTTGGTTGTCGGTAAGCATGTTGCGTCTAAGCATACAAGTGAGAAGCCTAAGCATAAGCCTGAGCAAGAAGCTTAAGTTAAGTGATATGTCACCTTTCACAGAATGAAAGGTAACATGACTCTCTCTCTCTAATTAAGACCTGGGTAAAGTGGTGGAGCTGTTGGTCGTAAGCCCTCAACGTACTCTCTTGTCACTTTTTTCTTTGTAAGCTCAGCCTCTACATCTTTAAGCTCGCTCTTACCTAGGTTTCTATCTAAAGTTTTTTGTTTAACTTTCTTCACCGTCTTAACTACACCTTTGGTCCCATCCACTATAGCAATCACCCCACCAAGAGCAGCTAGCATGATAGCAGAGGGAAAAATAATAGCCACGGCCACACCACCACCTACAAGAACCAGTTTCACTAGCGTCTTACCTACTAGTTTAGTCTTCTTTTTAAAGATACCTCTTTTCATCTTAGATAGTACGGTCACTACCTCTTCTTTAATGTCTGAAAGTTCACCCTCAGAGAAGTTAACAATGTTTACCATTTATTAGTAGTGTGTATACGTGCAGAGTGTATAATAAAGAGATGACACACACGTTAATAATTGGACTTGGAGTTGGAGCATACGTTTTAAAAAACATTTTTGGTATGCGTATACAGTTACGATCACAAGAGGAGGGAGCGGTGTCTCAATGTGGTCAAGGTAGTGTAGGACCATCTGGTCCACAAGGTAATCAAGGTGTACGGGGTAACGTGGGACCACGAGGCAATCAGGGTCTCACTGGAGACACCGGTTTACAAGGCGATCAAGGACCGTCAGGGCCTCAGGGTCTTACTGGAAACACTGGCTCACCTGGTGTTAAAGGACGACAGGGTAACGTAGGCGATCAGGGTGTGCAAGGTCTACGAGGTGATCGGGGTGGTCAGGGTGATCGGGGTGTACAAGGGCAACATACCCTACATAATGATAGACTTGAAATTCTGTTGAGAAAGACTAAACTAAGTGACCTTCAAGGTAAAAAAGGTAATAGCGTCTTAGAGAGGGTTCTCTCGTAAAGCTTAAGCAGATTACGTATGTCTTTTAACATACGTAAACTCAGGGGTTAAAAGTAAACCAACACACTTAAGGCAGACTCATTACCATAGGAGCTACCAACTTGGCGAAACTTTATTATAAAACCAGTTAGCGACATAAAGTCTGCGTAGACGTCTTTAAATTTATACTCCTTACCAAGAACAAACAGGTGATTAACTACTATAGGCTGTCTGTCATAAATAATATTACCTAACGTAATGTCTTGCTCTGTTCCATCAATTTTATACACATGAATGGAGCACTCTAAAGTTAGCTTATTAATACTTTGATCGTTATCAAATTGGTGATTAACTAATATAAACTTTGCGTCCTCATTAGCAGAGATACAAAACATGACAGGATGGGGGTAACCTGACTGTAATGCATGTGGTGCGTCCGCGGTAGTACTAGATATTGCTGCATAGTAAAACACATAATTCATTGATCTTAAAGCTGGTTTTGGTGTTGGTGGTGGTGGTAAAGGTGGTGGTGTTGATGATCGTTCTTCTTTGGAAGTGTAACCATAGTTTAGACTCATTTATTTATATACCCGTTGACGTCTTTGCTTATATAAGAGCTTTATAAGCTAGTAAAGCTAACGTGTTTGTCTTTGGAGGTATGATTGATTTTGGTAGTACAACTCCCTTATTGTTGAGTACCCTCCAATGACCAATCGCCATTGTGTTCACATCACCCTCACAAATCACTCTCTTGTCATCATTTGCGCTTAAAGCCACTTTGTTTACTGTCTCTGTGTGAATCACATGTGAGCGACTTCTAAACGTGTTCATGCTACGGTGTTGGGGGGTTCCGCTAAACAAACACTTCTTGTAGTCCTCGAATGATATGTCTCTCTTAACAACACACTTCTTCACACCCTTACACCTCTTCTCCTCTTTGTTGTCGTCAGCCATTTTATATGCGTATAGCTTGCTACGTAACCCAACAAACTCAGATATTTGTTTACCACCGCACTCGTCTTTCATCAAACCAATTACTTTCTTGTTGACCCCTGTTGGGATCCCTGATGGGTGGTCAGACTTAAAGTTGCTGGTGTCAAAGTGTGTTTTGACGTCACTCGAGATGTCTTTGAAGAAGTCATCTGTTTTAATTTCATAGCACAGACTGTCCGTGTCTGTGAATAGTAGCTGTGCTTTGTTTTTATACTTAGTCTTAATATACCCGTAGTGAAAGTCGTACATTAGGGTCTTACTTAAGTCTAGAATACTCATCCCTAAGTAGATGGGCTTGTTTAATTTAATGGTGGTCCTATTCATATGAACCGCAACCAAGTTCTCTGTGAAGATATTTACACCTTTGAAGTTTGGCTTCTTAGCTAGTTTTTGAAGTTGGTTGGGTCTAGTGACTAGTCTAACGTCCACCCGATTTCTGACGTTCTCCATCGTCTTGCCAAAGACGGAGTTGTTCATCAACTTAAAGAAGTCTTTCTCAAAGTCGGTGGTACCTCTAGTTCTAAGGTCGGTGTTAAGCTGGATGTACTCTTTTAGCCAAGCGCTTTCGTTAAAGATGACCCCTCTGTGAACTTTGGTTAGCTTTATACCAAGCTTGATGTACTGCTCTAAGCTACGATAGTGTAGTACATACTTAGTCTTGTTGTTAAGATTAGGTATAAGCTTGTCTACCTTGTTAACTGTTATTCTCTCGGGAGCTAACGGGTACTCATTGTGAAAGTTGTGTAACTCTTTGGGGTACTCTAGGTCTACTTCTAAAATACAACCCCTACCCTCACCCAATTTGTCCCATTGGTCTAACTCTTGTGAGCTCATCCACATAAACCCATCCACGGGTAGTGGCCTGCTCATCGCCCACCCATACAAATTGTTAGCGTCTAAATACACTATGAACACATCGTCTAACTCAGGGTCATAAACTTCCATATACTTATTGTTAGCCTTTGCGTGTCTCTTTGTTATGGTGCTAACCCCACCTCTAATGCCACGTTCAACCATTAGGTATATATCTGGGTCTGTTAGGAGTTCTAACTTCACTTTAGAGATCTTAAGCGCGGCGTCCCAAGCTAGACCGGGTGCGGTGTAGTACCATAGGGGATCTAAGCCATAGTTCTCAATACATATGTCACGATAGTCCTCCATCACATCTGCGAGTAGTAGAACGTCTGTGAGTAAATATAGGTCGTGATAGTCACGTATAGTCTCACATTTAAACTCATCCCACACACGTAGCGCGTGTTTAAAGTCTTTGTCGGTGATGTCGGTGCCGTTAAGCTCGCTATGAAAGGCTGACATAGATGGCAATTTGGTCTCATCTAGCTTATCAAAACCAGTCATGTACTCGTATGGGAACACACCTTTCTTTCTTAGTAGCTCACTCGTACCAAGAACTTTCTCGAGAGTCTTAAACTTGCTCTTACCAAGACCTCTCACTAAACTGTCTAACGACTTAAGAGTAAACTTAAACGAGTCAAGAAACCTAACCTCGAGAGTCATCTCATGCTCTTCACCATACTTATCTACGCGTGTCTCCATGACAATATTTTTACTAAATGAAATATACTTCTCATCAGTCTTTGGAATACATTTAACATCACCCTCTGTGAACCCTAAACTCTTAACGAAGAGGTGAGAGTCATACCCCTCCAGATTATGAAACAACACTGGCACAAATTTTGGTGTTCTCATCTTAAGATTACACTTGTTGTGAACTGCTCCACGATACCGACCTGTAAGATGACAGTGATCTCTAACGCGGTCATTACCTAATATCAACCCACACGCGTAGCACTCTCTTACGTTGGTGAAGTTGGTGTCGTCTTGGACGGTCATTCTAATTGGTTTAGTCTTCTTTAATATCTTGTAGACCTCTTTTAAGTCACTCTCTAATGAGTCTACGAATTTTTTGCCAATGTCTTCACCCTCTTTTTGGATAGTGTACCTCACCGTCTTCAAGGGGTATACCGTCTCGTCAATACATTTAATGGTATAGCTAAAGCCGTCTGGGATGTGTTTGTGAGTCTGTGTTGTGAAGCTTTTGCTCGGGTTGTTCTTAGTAGTGCTAATGGGTTGTAGGAATGACTCAAAGTCAGCGTACACCACGAAGGGAACCTTATGCATTTTGTGAAATGATTTAAACTCTGTGTGGGAGTTCACTTTAGGGTATATGTGTCTTTGATGGTCATGGTTCTCACACAGCTCTTTGTGTAAAAGAAGTCGCTCTGATGTATAAAAGCTATTTAGACATCTTAAACAAATGTGTTTTTTGTGTGCGTGATCGCTAAGCTGTGATGATAATAGTCTGCTCATGTCTCTCACCACACTGTAATGCTCGTCATATAAAAACAAGCCTGCGTAATTGGTTTTGTTATTTTGTTTACTTAACCTTAATGTGTATACGCTCTTTGTGTCGTCGTCGAAGCTAAAGACGTTCACGCTAACGTCGTTGTTGTCCTCAAATTTAGTGATGTCTTTGAGTACCATTGGGAACTTAAGCTCGTCCCAGTTAAGTTTCTCGGCTTGTAATTTTAGGATCTTTGTGACACGAGTTGGGTTACTCTCAACTGGGTTTAGAGCTCTTGTGACCGCCCATTTAAAACATTGATCATCATCGTTCTCTATGTTAATGATAGCTTTTTTAAGCATGACGATTTTTGGAAGTGGCTTGTAACTGCTGCCTTCTAAGGGTGTGAACTTTGTGACATGAATCAAAAGCTCATCTACAGATAAGAACCTCCACCCAGAGCCTAACTTTTGATACTCTGCAAGTGCCTCAAGCATCTTCTCTTTCATCGTCTCGTACTCTGTAACGGTGTCCTCCTCGCTAATCACGCTGTGGGTGTTGCTACGAAAGTGTGAGATTGTAATTATTGACTCGTTGGTCTGTGGGTCAAGTCTAATCATTCTACATATTAATACGGTGTAGACCTTCTTACCTATGCTATTGACGCTGTTAATCAGCTTTGTCACCTCGAGTGTGGTCGTCTTTAGGAACATCTTTGGGTCTTTGAAGTTACCACCGCTTATAGACCACTTGCTTGTGAGCTTGTTAATAGACTCTGAGACAAGTCTTGGTTTTAAATTTTTACCCTTGTTGTAAATTCTCTGAAGTTTGTTATGGAGGGTGTTTCTGTTTTTAGTTAGTTTTTTGTTCGTGCTGGTCCATCTAAGGCCGTCGAGCACTTCGGCTTGTCTTTTGGTCTCTCGTTTGATCTCACGGGCCCACTGGTTTTTATCTCGAGTGCTCTGTTTTTTGAACTCTCTGGTTTTAAGTCGGTCAGCTCGGTTCTCTGCTTTTTGCCTAAGCTTTGACTCCGCTCGTATCTCACGCTCCCACCTCATGGTCTCATCTTTGAGCTGGCGTTGTTGCCGCTTCGCTTCTGTAGTCTTGACTTGCTTCACTTTGTGGTTGTACCTTCGTTTTATGATGTCGTTCTCTTTGGTGAAATAACGATCATACTTAGCCTGTACTTGTCTCTCCGTTCTTTGCATCACCGTCGCTCTTCGAGTCTTCTCTCTCTGTTTAAAAATTTTAAGCCGCTCACGATCTTTGTCAGCGTCTTGTCCTAGCCGCTCCTTTCGTTGAATCTCTTGCTCTCTTTTGAGAGTCTCACCCCAGACTTTGTCGATGGTGGTGTTCTCACGTTTCATCATGTCTCGTCGAAGTGATTGAACCTCGTCGTCAAGTTTCTCAACGCGTTGAGTTCGTTGAAAGTTTAAGTCGTTAAGTCTTAAAGTTTTCATAGTGTCTCTTTATTTGAGTGTTCTTAAACATAAACCATTAACTAGTCTATCAATTCTCTCAAACTGGTTGGTGACGGTGGGACGCTCGGGGTCAGTGAGTCAGAGAGTGAGTGTAGTGAGTGAGTGTAGTGAGTGAGTGTAGTGAGTGGAGTTGAACGCGTCCCCGAGTCAAAGACTCGCTAGCGACGAAGTGAAAAAGTAACCATGTGTGTGGTTACTTTTTTTTTTGACCTCTCTCGTTCACCCTGTTACCTCACACCCCTACATCTTTACACCTCTACTAACAACCCTAGTTTAAATAGCTCATCACATGTAAAGCTATCATTAGGATCAGCACTCTCAATCTCTTCAATCTCTTGCCGTGTGGCGAGAGGTGCTGTCGTGGATGCGTACTCAAAATACGACTCTGTTGAGAAGCTAATAATTAACTTTGTAGGTAAGATCTCCACTTTGATTTGGGTCGTGTCTTCATAGTTCATAACCCACTCTATACTCTTATTAGGGTATGATCGAATTAACAAGCCAATGCGAATTTGAGAGGCTAAGTCATCTTTGAAATACTTAGTTAAACTTGAAATTACAGTCATCTCTTCTTTATTAGTATATTTTAAACATAAACCATTAACTAGACTCATTGACTCTTCGTCTCCGCTAGCGCAGCTCTGGTGTAGAGTGTCGTCTGTTTGGTTAGTGAGGCAGAGCTGACGATTTGAGAAATGAGCCAGAACCGGTTTGAGCCGGTTTTGAGGTTGGGGTGAAACTGCGAAATTGAAAATGAGCCAGAACCGGCCTTTTCCTACTACTGTTATACAGTCAGATTTTTACCTATTGACGTCACACAAAGTTTTTTAATTCTTTTTACATGTTACTTATATTTTACATATTAATTTCAAAAGGCTTAGTCCGAATCTCATAGAAAATATGCAAAAGGTTATTCTAAATAAGAATCAAGCAAGCTAAATATGACGTCAGTTTATTGAAGGCATTTACGAGGTTTTGCGGCAGTTAAAATATTGAGTGAGGACCAGGACTATTTTGTGTACATATATAGTGATTCAGGAGACCGAAGTGCTCACAGAAATACATTGGGATACCAGGTCACTGGTTTATATCAGACTCGAAGACCATATTTTTTACCACATTTACATATCTATACATCGAATGATTGGGCGTGTTTTTACAGGAAACCACCTTTTACAGGAGCCCTATGCACGTTAAAGGATATTTCTCTATATTAACCTTGTATTCTCTATATTAACCTTTGGGGACAAAATACCTTTGGGGACAAAATACACGTAATCTGCGTAGATTTCCCTTTGGGTTGATCCTTCATTATTATTATTATTATTATTATTTATAAGCCCTCAGAAGTGATGTATATATCCATAGTCTCCTCGCTGCCGTTCTTTATTTTGTGTTTTCAAGCACCTGCGGATGGAGCGGACTAAATAATATTTCTTAGTTCAGATGTAAACCTAATTAAACTATATTGCGCATACGTCAGGCACATTACCTTGTCAGTGCCATTATTTTGATAAAATTTCCAATGAATCCTATCTGAAGATAGTTTAATTTTATAGCTTTTTGTAAAACCACTTCTGTCACCTTGAGTTGAAACACCACATAAAGAATACTGTTTACCAAGGTCTACTTCAACAAAACTGTCATTTGCTCTATTTTTGTCCGGACACCATGTCGCTCCTTCCGATGTATTTTTGTTTATATGTTTTTTGGTGCTTTCTGGGCTGTATGACGTTCCTTGGAAATAATAGTATGGTAGCCCATCATCATCGCGAAGACCTAACGTCTTTTCTCCACATTCTAAATATGAAAGAAAAGCATACTGTACTCTATATAGTTTAATGATATTACAAAAGAGTTAAATCTAAACTAAGAATTTATCTATATCTATTTCAATTTGACAATTTATTGCTCCCTAAACAATTACAGTTTTTGATTTACTGAGCTGGCACCCCGAAATAACCAAATGGCTAAACGACTAGGGGCAAAGTAGCACAATTTATTAATTATTGTAAGATTGATCTTACAATAATTACGTTGTTTTTACGAATAAAGGAAAAAGAAAGGACAGCCACTTTCAAAGGGGAAAAAAATTAAAATTAATACTGATCAATGAAATCAGCTTTAAGTTTTCTTTTAAGGTGGCTCCCTACAATTTTTTGAAATGTGGAAAATTTTACCCCCATTTTTAATGTCGGCCATATTGAAACGTCATTGTTACCATAGCAACGATAATGACGTCATATTTGTGAACAATTTCCGACTCTTAGAATGTTGTTCAATATATGTGGTACAATTTTTGTCTGCTAACAAGTAACAGTTCTTCAAAAAATCAATCTAAATAATAAATTTACCATATTTCAAAAATTGTAGGGAGCCACCTTAAGTTGTAAAAATGTCATTTGTTTATCAGCTTCATCCAGTGTTTGCTTCTTAAATCATGGATATCAGCATTTGCCATATATTTATGACAGTGACGAATAGTCGCGTAGGAGCGTGATATCGATTATCGAGTACATTCTATATGGCATATCATTGCTCTGAGACTGAGAGTTAGGATGTGTCGCAGGCCTAACTCGATATGAGTAAAAATATACTTTATCATTGTGCAAATAAGATGACCGGTAATGGTTGAAACCATTCGGCCCATAGTTACCCAAATCTTATCTCTCAGTTAAAAAGTGAACAACCGTTCTTTGGCTTGAGTGTGAATTCGTATAATATTAATTGACACTTTGGCAAGACTTTCAAACTGACATATAGACTTAATAACGAAAAGATCTGTATACAACAGCAAAATCTCGCGAGCAGCAACACACTATAATATATGCGGCATACATTGATTGTAGAAGAAAGGTAGGGATTAATGAGCTATCTGCATTGGGAGATGGGTGGGGCCAACAAAATTTTGCCCGAACTTTAAAACTTACCCCAAAATGCCCGAATTTGGATAATAATATATTGATAACAATAATAACACTTTTAATTGTATTTTACAATTTTGTTATTTCTTCTAATTTTGTATTTGGTTGTTCTTATCAATTTAAAATTTTGTTATTTTGACCAAAATATATACGTTAAATTAACCAAAAATACAATTTGGTCGTTTCTACCAATTAAATTTTGGTTGTTCTTACCAAATACGTTTTATGTCAAAACTACCAATTACAAATTTGGTTGCACTTAATGTTAACATATGGCATATTATGACCAATAATTATTTGGTTATTCCTACCAATTAGAGGGAAACTGTCAAAATAACCAATTTTTCATTGGTACACCGGTGAATCTGAGGTTGCGAAATTGACCAACTTATATTTGGTTGAAATAACAGTTTGGTTAAAACGACCAATAGCTATATATTCTGTTAAAACGACCTATTGTTTGGCGTGGTTTATCTTCCTTCCTTCACCAACTATGTGAATGCAAACCTATTGTAATCACATTACAAGTTCAAAAGAATCTACAAAATACTATAGCTGGCTCTCATGCACCACATGCTAACATTCAAATTCCCTGACGTACAAAATGCAACCGGCCGACTGGCGGTAACCTGAATGTAACTATGTACCAGAGCCACCTGACACCCACTATGATACTGGATGAGACAAAGCCTTAACCAGACGCGATATACAAAAGTACTACGGGTTGAATGCGCACCAGTGCTGGGTCAGTAATACTGCAGCACACTGGAGGGATCAAGCGCCTCATATACAGATGATTTTCAAGCGAGCATATGCAGAATTCCTTGAACAACAATGTGATTATTACCCGTTTGCATGTACTGTACTTCACATTACCTTTCATTTCTAACCCACCCAGTCAACTTTCCCTGTGGGAGGAAACCGGAGTGCCCGGAGAAAACCCACGACTTTCGACAGAGCGTTGACTTACTCTTTCACATGAGTGTGATGAGTAAAGTCCTCAACGAGAATCGAACTCAATTTCGCTTGCTAACATCAATATGCCTCAGAACAAAGGCCGTAAAAGTGGTACAAGGAAGAGGAAAGGATCCGGTAACAAGAAACAAACTGAAGGTATGCCTGTTCAGCCCTGCGCGCTCGCTAATCTCAGCCACTGATCTCTATAAATTAGCTGAACGCGATTTTTTTTCCTTTAATAAAAGCGCCTGGGTACGAGGCTGATGCCTGTTGTTTCCAGTCGCGTGATCCAGTCGCAGCCACGCCCTTCCATGTGGTTTGACACCGACAACCGTCGCCTTGCAAGGTGGCATGACACCGACAAACGTCACCCTTCAACGTGGCTTGACAACTACCTATATTACCCAGCGATCACCAGTTGGTTCAATTTATCAAGCCCAAACCAATCTTCTTCCAACCTACCAAGCCCAGCAGCGCAGTCCATCAATCGAACTCTAACGCCTATTTCGGTTGCTCATATATCGAGACAGATCCCGAAACTCGCGCCTCAGATTAATTGAGCATAGTCGTACGCTAAATATGAAAATAATATATATCGTTACAACTGCAGCCCGAATAATATATGCCAATCCTATACAAATATTTGTGTTACGATTAGGCCGACAATAATATTTATCAAACCTTTTTCAACGTTTCCAAAAACTGACAGAAAAACAACATTAAACGCGCAACTGTAGCTACCAAAATAATGTTTCAATGTTTGAAAATAATAGTAAGCAATAGTAAGCCTTAGTAAGCCTTTGAATTTTATTTGTTATAGTAAAGAGCATCATGCAACCTGCCATCCTTCTCCCCCCCCGGATTGTTTACTCGATCCATCGTTCGATCCATCGATCTCTATATGAATCACTTATGTTAACTTTTCCCCAGTTTTATATCAGTCATCGTGTCAGCAAAAGTATGAGCAATTCGATCGTGCGTTGAGAGATATTATGGAAGAAACCTTACCGCTCAAATTTGTTAAAACGTACTCTAGTGATAAACCTTGGATGTCTCCTGAAATTATATAGGCAATTGTTGATCGGCAGAAAATTTGGAAAACAATAGGCCCACATTCATCAGAGAGTACCGAGCAATACGGAACAAAGTTAATCCAAGGGCGTAACTGGGGGGGAGGTTTGAGATGTGAGAAACTCCCAATGTTTAACAATTGCACTTTTGTGAGGCAAATTTTCCAATGTTGGTCGGGCAAAAGTATGTTCAAATCATCTTTAGTAAGAAAAAGATTTCAGATATGTTTAATATTCTGGTCGGAACTAGAAACAAACAACACATTAATTCGTATTATTATGATGAGGTTTATTTCTTCGTGCGTTTTAGTATGAGTTTGTTTTTATTTTTCTATCAACAGGATAACTAAACAAATATTGAACATGAATTAATAGGTATTACTATGAACGTTCATAGAGCTAATGACCGTAGGCCAAGGACAGATCGGTCAAATTTAAGATGTTTTGAATGGAAACGGGATGAAAATTAATTGCTGTTCCAGGCCGTGTGCAAGACATGCTTAAACATATTTGACTTTTAGTGTCGGAGACTCGGAGGTGAGCAGTCACTGAGTGACACTCTAGTTACATTCGAAGATATATTCAAGTAAACTTACCATGGACTGTAAGCCAACGTCTTGATTTCTCACTTTGACCTGCTTCATTTTCAGCATAACATGAATACTCCCCTTCATATGCTTCATTATTTTGAACAGAATATAGGAGTAAGCTTCCATTGGACAACATGCTGTGGTTTTTTGAACAACCATAATGTTGCAGGCTTTGGTCGACCATCAACCTCGCAGTCAAAACGTACGTCATGGTCTTGTAAAACTACTTTATTGCTTGGTTCAGTCAGAACAACAGGATAGACTAGAAAAAGTAATTAATATCATATTACTAAACAAATAGAAAGCAATTAACTAAATGTAGAATTCTCATCCGCTTAGACTTGGTAAAAGTGTGATTCAAGATACTGGATCCCGAGGACGATTTGCCTTAGTAACAAGGACAACATTTTCAATTTTTCATTGATACTTTATGGGAGAATTCTCATGCAGGAATTACAATAACGTGATATAGTGTAAATAATGGCGTACGGGCGCAACTTCATTTGGGGGGAGCAAACAAAAATTTGCCCGAATTTTAAAGCTTACCCAAAATGCCCGAATTTGGATAATAACATATTCTTAACAATAATAACCACTTTTAATTGTATTTTACAAATCAATATGCTGAATTTTCACTTGTGCATTGCTTCTGTGAACTCAAAATGGACGTTTACAAATCTATGAGTATAGGAGGTTACATAACTTAGAAAAATTATCTATATCGTCCATGTCGTTGACCAAGTGTCAATTATTTTCAGTTTAATCATGTCGTTCTTAATAGTTTTGTTGGTATGTGCTCGTCAGGACCGTTGCCACGATGTTAACATTTGCGTAACTGTTTGAAAATATGAGGGTTCTAAAAGGGTATTTCGTGCACTCTGAGGCCACTCTGATACCCAGATAATATACATTCAAAATTGCGTACACTCATTGCCATGGTTCAATAATTGATAATAATAATAATGGTTCAGATTATCAGTTACTAAATAATCATTCAGTCTAATTCTTAAAGAAAAAAATATTTTCTGTGAAATAATTGGTGCGACAAATGTCACTCGCATTTTCTCCGTTCACCGTTGGCTACGGCCCCGCTTGTCAATGTTAATGAGAGCGATAGAATTCAAGCGTTCTTGGTCTATTGTTGTGCGAAGATAAGTTTTCATGCGCCGTTCTCGTTATAGCCGTTCTCGTTAGAGCTAGAGCCAATTCTTCTTCGGTCAGGCAAAGGCATGCAACTGAATTACAGAAATATTCAAATTATACTATAATTGTTTTCCAACAACACGCAAACCAGATAAATATACAGTGCTTTAAATTATAAAATTATTTTTTCATTTAAATTCAGACTACATAATTCTATTTTGCCTGAATATTCGTGAACCATTTGCCCGAAAGATTTTCCACGGCCCTTACGCCTATGAGTGTAAATATAGTCAAGTATACTTCGTTGTTCCCATCGGTAATTGCGTAATGTACGGGAAAAACTCACATGCAATTTTGAGGAATATAGAAAAGACGGCAAATTTTCAAGTCTGATTTTCAACAAAAATGTTTAACGACACTGTTTTGATAAATTTGTGACATACAAAACTCAATGTAACTTACATATAACTTTCACGATTTCCGAGTCAGTTTCTGACGCTTGGTCGATTGAAACTTCACATGTGTAGTTTCCAGAATCGTCAAACGTGCTTCCACTGTGGTTGAAATATAATGTGCTGGTAACATTTTGTAATACCGGATCATTGGTGGATCTGCGCTGGTATATGCCACTTCCAATAGATGAATTTGAATCCTCAGGGATTTCTTTATTGTTTATTTTCCAGGTTGGTCTAGGATTGGGATAACCATAACCAAGACAAATTATACTACTGTTCTTCTGTCCTTGCTTCAACTTTCTTATTTTTTCTCCAACGATGTATGTTATAGGTAGTTCTGAAAGAGAGAAAAACATAATTGACACGTAGAATGAATTTTCACTAGAACACATGTATGATCGAAATATGATAAAATGAAAGGCCACCTGAAAAGGTAAATCACCATAAAGCATGTTTATATAACAATGATTTTTTATAACAAAAGATGTGGGATCAGTAGGCTGGTTCCACTTTAATTATGACGCAACCTCTAAACTAAACTAAATAACCAACTATATTTACACTGGATAGCTCTATCAACTACATATAAGTACTATAGATAGTTCTCAACTGTACTTCGTATATAAGTCCAGTAATGATCACCTTGTATTTGTCCAGTGTTACTACAAGAGGAACCGAAGTACCAGGAGAGAACCTGGGGTTAGGTAGAGTCAAACTGGAAGGACGGTTCTCACATGGGAATGGGACGAAATTGAAGTCATACTATTTTTATTGATCAGCATGCAATCAGCATACAGAAAGTGTCGTTGGTGATCATAAGTATCCTACTTATCTTTGTTATTACCAATGTCCATAACTAATAATTCATAAAGAAAGTGCATGTGGTTCTAAGCACGCGCGGAGATCGAATAATAAAATTCACAAGAGACCAACTACGACAGTTTACTAAAAAGTACAGTATTTCAATTTTTCTTTTTATATTATCTACTTTCACTTACCTTTTAAATTTAGTGTTAAACTTTGATTTGTGTAATATAAATTATTACTTGCATGACAAGCATATTCCCCGATATTATCCAGTACAGTTTTTGTAATAACAAGAGTTTTGTTATCGTTTTCAAATCGTACGTTCCTGAGATGTGACTTGTTACCATCTTTCGTCCACCAGATTTGGGCTGAGGGATTTGCCAAAATTTCACATGCTAACGTTACGTTGCGATATAACAGCGCAGTATGACTTGGAGTCAGTTTAATAACCTTGGGTTTTACTATAAAATAAAAGGAAAAAGGAAACTGCATGTTTTCCCATTTACATTATGTTTGTAAGTAAAAACGATAACTACATGCATTATCTGTTGTGGTTGTTCTAAGAATATTATGCGACATGTGCATGGCTTTCTTCATGGCTATGGATTTTCTTCACGCTTATGAATTTTTATCAGTACTTCAACTCGTCCAAGGACACGAGAAATTTTCACCAACCGGTCCATAACTGAAGTCCATCATCGCCACAAAGTGCCATACGAAGTTGACTTGTTCACGGACTGGTCGGTAGCAAAAGTGAATTATCGCGACAAAGTGCCGTACGAAGCTTACTTGTTCGTAGGTTATAATTCTAAATATAGACTGGTCCGTCAAAAAGCGTGCATTGTCGCCATGACTAATACATGTAATTAGAAGAATTAATACTATTTTCTTACTCGGATGACTACAGGTTGACCACCATCTGTTGCATGATAGAATGTAGTGACACCAAAGTATATCTGAGAATATATAAATTTATATAGGCAACTCACCCAAAATTTCTATAGTTGCATTTGCTGTACTAATTCCTGCTTTGTTGGATGCTTTACATATAACTAAGAAATGATAAAGACCAGCACTTCTCACATTTCTAAGTTCCAACATATTGTTATTACTAATCATCTCTCCAATTGTAACCATTTTACTGACATTACTCCAGGTAAAGGTAGGTTTTGGTGGTCCTTCAGCATCACATGTTAGGGTGATGTTTTTACCTTCATTTATTATCGCATCGTTTAGACCTTTTGTTATAAGCGGAGGAACTAAAATTTCAAAAATAAATGCATTTGTAAAAACAGACCAAATGTGTAAGGAAGGCCATTTGTTCGAAACATCGGAATCCTATATTAGACTGACGAGACAACGCCTTTACATTTGGATTCCTCAACTTATACAGATAAACCAACGTTTTAACTTTAATATTTTGACAAAACCCAATGTTCGTTGGTAATAAGAACTCCATTTTTTAATGATTCCCCTTGTGCCCCCCCCCCCCCCACGAATCAATGCTTGCCCCCAGGAAAAGTCCCCTTTTGAAATAAACAATAATAAATAGACTTACGAAAATAACAAATAGAATCAGTGTGTATGGAAAATTGCTCTTCGGGGGTGTTTACACGAGTCCTACATAAATGGTTAGCCCTACCAGTATAGGTAGAGCTGCCCAGAGGGGAACAAAGGGGGCAATTTTCCCCTGGGGCCCCAGCGAAAGAGGGCCCCCAAATAGAAATAAAGTGAAATATGCATAGATATTACTGTCAATAGTCTCCCAGAATACAGGAATTCCCGAGATCCTAAATTTCTTCCCCCGGACCCTTAAAATATTTAAGTACTGAAAGTGAATTAAATTTAAGAATATTTTTTAAATGTTCAAGAATATTTTTTAAATTTAATCTAGCGGATTGTCCAAAAAGTTCGAGAATATGAAAATTAGTTTTCTAAAGGAGCACATGACTCCAAAGATCTCTCACGATGGAAAATCACTAGTACCCCATTTTGCAATGTTACAATTTTCTCCGGGTCGCCAAACGTCTCTGGGCGACCTGCCAATAAGGCGGCACCTCTTGTTTATGTGAGAAAAATCAGCCCCCTTGCTAGGGCTGGCTCGCTTCCGCACACAGCATTAAATACGCTGATCCATGCAACTCGTCTATTTTCTTACGTAATCCAAAATCACACGAAAATACGTGCCTCAGAAACAGTATCAAACAAATATTTTGGTCACGAAGGTCCCTTTTAAGAAAATGCCCTCTCACGGGTAGCCTCCTTCGCAGACGTTAGTGGTCAACTAACGTCTGCTTACCCGAGCAGAACATTCCTTTCCCATTGTTTCCTTAACCAATCAGCATTTAGCGTACTTCATGACAGTTAACCAATAGCGTGCCACAATTTCCAGGGAAAACCCGAACTCTTGTTTTGTTTATAGACACGCAAGGGCACGAAATTCCCCGAAGGTTCTCAATGCTGACAAATTATTTTCATTCCCTATAGTTCTTTAGAATAAAGAATGGAAGCGAGTGTTTATCTTTAATAAAGTCGCACTGCTGAAAAGTGCTATAAATGCGGTAAGCCGAATGTTTACCCCCAACACTAGCCTCCCCCCTAGTCCTCCCCCAACAGCGCTGCTACGCAGACTATGATTCGCTTTGGTTAACTGGATAATTTCCGTGGAAAAATCATAATGTTTCTATTAAACATGGAATTCTTTATAAATCTGCTGCAAGAAGTTTCATATAAACTTAGTCAAAGCAGCCCAAACATATTTATCATAGTAGCCATATATATTAAAGTAGCCGAAACCGCGAAACGCTATAACTATAAGACTGTTTTGACAGTGTCGGACTCATATTAGACTCTGACATACATAACGCGTTTCACTTTGCATTTCCTTAGTAATCTGCTGCAAATCGAATTTCGACGGATTTAAATCGTTTAAGAACGCTTCGATCAACACTCGAAATTCGAATTGATAAACTATGGATATACAAATCAAATTTTCCAACTCGTTCAAATCGATCAATCCATATTCAAAGCAAACAGTAGCCATATTGGACAACCAAACAACAAAACATCTCATGATAACAATAATAATAATAATAATAAAATTACATTTATATTGCGCCAATTACATAAAAAATGATCAAAGGCGCATTACAAGTATATAGAGCATGCATGATTATAAGTTAAAAGCACGTTTAAAAAGAAAGGTCTTGATGTGACTCTTAAAAGTTGATAAAAATTGAATGTTTCTAATATCCTTAGGCAGGGAATTCCACAGCTTTGGAGCCGCAAACGCAAACGCCCTGTCACCTAATGTTGCACGTGATTTACCAGGTGGTGATAGGAGTAATATCTCTCCATTACTACGTAGGTTATACTTAGAGCACTTTTTCACTTTGATGATATTACAAATATAATCAGGAGCAATACCATGAATCGCTTTGAATGTAATTAAAAGGATCTTGAATTCGATACGATAATTAATCGGAAGCCAATGCAAAGTAACCAAGACAGGTGAAATATGACAGAACTTAGGTAACTTGCAAATCAGCCTAGCTGCTGCGTTCTGCACCCGTTGTAGTTTGGCTAGCTGATAATGTGGCAAACCAAACAATAGACTGTTACAGTAATCCAATCGTGTAGTAATGAATGCATGAACCAAAATCTCTGCTGAATCACGAGACAGATATTTCCTAATCCTTCTGATGTTATGCAGGTGATAGAAAGCTGTTTTGCATACTTTATTAATGTATGTTTCCATGGTGAATCGTTTATCAAACCAGGACCCTAAATTTCTAACGCTCGTCGATTTATACACAGCTGAATCACCGATGTTGATATGAGAAATATTAACTTTCGCAAGTTGTTGTCTGGTACCTATGATAAGAAATTCCGTTTTTTCATCATTAAGTAAAAGTTTGTTATTCCTCATCCATGAGCGAATATCTCGTATACAGTTTTCCATTGAAGCTAATGCTTCATCTTGAGCAAGTTGGCTGTCCGGTTTAAATGATAGATAGAGTTGGCTGTCGTCCGCAAAGCAATGAGCATCTGGAAGATGGTTTTCAATGATGTCAAACAACTTCGATGCATAGATAATATAGAGCAAGGGTCCAAGGCAGGATCCCTGAGGGACACCACAGTTTGAATGAAAATAGTTAGATAATACACCTGAAATATAGATGCGGTGGCTCCTTTTTGAGAGATACGATACAGTTACACCAAGTGAAGATTGAAGCCTATTTAAGAGTATTGTACGGTCGACTGTGTCGAACGCAGCACTAAGGTCCAATAATACCAAGAGCACAACGTTCTGAGAATTCATTTTCATGAGTATGTCATTCCTAACTTTCAATAATGCTGTTTCCGTGCTGTGATTTTGCCTATAAGCTGATTGAAGAAGTGGATAAAGGTTGTTTAACATCATGTGCTGATGAATTTGATCAAACACAGCCCTCTCTGTAACCTTTGACATAAACCGTAAATTGCTAACAGGCCGATAATTCTGAAAAAGAAGTTCTAATCCGATCTTCTTTAGAATGGGAAGAACTAAAGCCTCTTTCCAATTATCTGCAAACTTGCCATTTTGTAATGACATATTAACCATCTCAGTTAAAACAGGGAGAAGAACATCTATGCACTTTATAATAAGAGAAGTTGGCATAGGATCCAATGCGCATGTCTTTTTAGACGACTTCATAATAATATCACGGACGTCTTCATCAGATAAAACATGAAAACCATCAAAAATCTCGTTGTTATCAAGTGAGCTACAGTCAGATTATTCAATAACATCAGATTGCTTACAAACATCATGACAATCAGAAAGACTGGAGCGAATTACCGAAATTTTGTCAACAAAGTAATTCCCAAACTCATTTACAAGCTCACCAATATCTGAATAGGGAGGGAGCTGTACATCTTTTGATTCCGCGAACAGTTGCTTCGTTATTTTAAAAAGTTTAGCCTGGTCATTGCTACTTTCTTCTATAAGGTTTGTGTAGTAATCAGTGCGAGCTTTATTCATTAAATTTGTTGTAACGTTCCTACTCATTTTGTAGCGTTTAAGATCTTCAGCAGATTTAGTAGCACGCCACCTTCTCTCCGCTTTCCTACGATTTCTCTTAGCCATCAAGATTTCTTCGTTGTACCAAGGTACTCGGGGTCTAACTGAAACACGTTTTGTTTGTAGTGGGGCGTGTTTCTCTAATAATGTTTTCAATGTGGAGTGGTAAAGATCAACGAGATCATTTAGTTCATCAGGAGTGTGATTGCACAAGTCTGACGCCGTAAGGTCGTTCTTTAAGAATTAATATCAATGGACCTAATTTTCCTGTATTTATGTTCCTTAACTGTTATTAAAGGCTTAGTAGAATTTAGCGTGGTTATTACCGATATGTGATCAGAAAATAGTCTGTCTGTCATTGGTGATCGAACTAATAAATTGTCTACTTGACGAGTTATAACCAGGTCTAGAGTATGCCCATGTTCATGTGTCGGTTTATTGACATGTTGTTCTAAGCCCATGGAATCCAACAAATCCAGAAATTTGACCGAATCAAGATTCTGTTTATCATCGACATGAATATTAAAATCGCCCGTTATAATAAGCGGCTCAGACGACAAAATGATGGATTCCAAATACTCAGTAAAATCTGATATAAACATTGCCAGTGTGACAGGGTGATGTTGTGAATATGGGGAACGATAAACGACGATTAACCGCACTTTAAAAGTACCCAAGGAAACAATCGATTCTAGATATTCAAAAGATCTCCGCTCAGCTGCTGCAACTTGTTTTACACTTAGAGTCGATTTTGACAACAGCGCTGTTCCGCCCCCCATTCGGTTAACTCGAGACTGACTAATTAGGCTATAACCCTCTGGTGTAATTTCTTTCTTGTGAGCAGTATAATAATAATAATAATAATGATTTATTGCAGCTTTTCCACGGCGTGGCTCTACATCTGCAAAAATAATTTACATTAAAATACAGTACTATGTCTATGTAATAGAAAGTCTCTATAAAAATTTAAAACTAAGGTTTGAAAATATGGTTATACAAAATATTTGTCTCTTGCGTTACTCATTAAAAGGTCTTTGCACTGTCGTGAGAAATGAGCAAAATGATCACAGTTCCTAAGTTCAGCCGGTAAAGCATTGAACAATTGCGAGGCTGTATCTTGAAAAGTTCCACTTTCTAGCGGTACTTGAAGTTTCAATGCTGCGTTTGAGCGAAGTACCCTCTCACTTGATTGAATTTTCAGCGGGAGATATGCTGGCCATGGGGATTGATGTAATGCTTTGTGGGCCATCTTTAGCATATGCCAATCGCGTCTCTCCTTAATGGGGAGCCAACCAATATTAATGACGTCAGTAACTTTAGCGTAAGAGCCTTTAACAAAACCAGCGCATGCATTTTGGACGCGCTGTAGTCTCTTTATTTGGTAGTCGTGTACAGGACTATATACTGTGTCGCAGTAATCTAGTTTTGATGTAACAAGCATTTCGACCAATTGTTTACGTAAGTTATACGGGGCCATATGCTTTAACTTACGCAAGACTGCCAAGACAGCACAACAGGAAGACGTCAAATACTTTATATGTTCGTTCCAGTTTAAGTGATCAGTAAAAATGACGCCCAGTAATTTTGTAGCAGTTTCGCGTTTTATTTCCTGATTAGCACAGGTAAGATCTAGTTTAACTTTGTCGAGGGAATGGGCTCGTGACATTTGAGCTGTAGAAAACAGCATTGATTTAGTTTTTTTTGGATTTAATGACAAATTCGAAAGTGAGGACCAATGATTCAGGGAATCCAATGATTGTTGCACATTATCGATTGATTGATCGAGTTTAGCAGTTTTACAATGTTCATACAGCGAAGTGTCATCCGCGTATTGATAACAAGTTTGAGGGACATCGACATCAGATACATATAGGTTAAAAATAAAGGGACCAAGTATGGATCCTTGTGGTACTCCAAAGCATACGGGGGTTAGGTTGGATTTCTTGTCATCAATTTGAACATATTGGAAGCGATTTGTTAGATAGCTCGTTATCCAATATAAAAAGCCATGGGAGAAATTTAGTCGGTGTAATTTTTTTAAAACGGTTTATGGTATCGAATGCTTTCGAAAAATCTGCTAAAAGCATAAGGGTAAGTTCTCCTTTTTTCATAGCACTCTTAATATCGTCTCTCATGGCCATCAAGATCGTGGCAGTAGAGTGGCCTTTCCTAAAACCAGACATATTGTCATTGAGACAGTTGTCGATAAAAGGCAGCTGCTGTTTGAGGACGAGTCTTTCGTATATCTTGGATAAGACAGGTAGGATTGCGATAGGTCTAAAATCATCGTAGGTCTTTGGCGCTTCCGTTTTGGGAATGGGACATATTCTTGAGATCTTCCAAACACAGGGAAATAAGTTAGCATCAATACAAGAGTTTATAATGTGTGTCAGAGGAGCTGCGATTATATCAGCAACTGGTTTAATATACTTTGATGGAATTCGATCAGGACCTGTCGAGCTATCATTACGAAGATTATGCAATTCTCTTAGTACTTCGGCTTGGCTGACCTTGTTCAAACTGAGACTTGGCTCAGCGGAAATAGGCAAAGAATCAATGTAAGCGTAAAGATCGTTTTCGCTAACGTTATTCGTGTAGCCCAGTGTCCGCTGAACAGTACCAGAAAAATGCAAATTTAATTCGTTTGGGTCATGTCGAAGTGGCTGCGAAGGGGGGTTTAGAATAGAATGAATTACTTTCCAGATCTTTTTGGAGTTTTTGGAGGATAAGACTGTTTGATAGAAGGATCGTTTAGCCGCCTTGATCTTGGTTTTTAGACTGTTACGAACCTTTCTGAAAGCATTCCATATACTATCAAGAGAGGTCTTGTGTGCTTCAAAGCGTAACTTGTTGCGTTGGATTTGGAGGGCTTGTATATCGCCAGTTTTGAGCCACGGACATGGGGGACGAGTAACTTTTATTCGCTTTATTGGCGCGTGACGATTAATGCAGTCTTGGATTAGGGTGTTAAATGACTCAAGCATATCTTCAGGATCGCTGAAGGCATAGACTGCACTGAATGGCAGTGAGGAAACGTCAGTGTAGTACGCTGCCATATCTACGTTTTTTCCGTCTCGAATTATTTTATATCGTGGCTGAAAACGGGAAGTGCGAACATTTAGGCAAACGTAAGGGGCGTCGTGGTCACTAACAGAAGGACAGGGTAGAACGTTTGAGTAAGAAACACAGCGAGGCTTGTTAGAAATAACGTGATCAATTAGAGTTTTTGAGGATTGTGTAATCCTAGTTGGTATGGTAATATGTTGGTGCAGATTCAATGACTGAAGCATATCTTTGTATGATCTTGTTATCGGATCAGAAGGTTTCATGAGATCAATATTCATGTCTCCCATTAAAATAAGTAGACCGTCCCAAGTGGTAATTATATCAATGAGTAGAGATTCGATTGTGTCTAACCATTGTTGTATTGGCATTATGCGTTCTGAGCGATATATCGTGCCAAGTAACAGTTTGCTATTTGTGTTTCGACCTGGAACCTCAAGCCATAGGACCTCTAAATCAGGATATAACTGTTCAAAGTCAGTACGACGCTTGAAAGGTATATCATTACGTATGTAGGCGCCAACGCCACCACCTCTTATGTTATCTCGGTTGCGGAATACATTAGTATATCCGGGGATGTTAACATATTGCAATAGTAACTTATTATCTTTAAGCCAAGTTTCGCTTAAAGTAAAAATGTCAAATGGGTATGTCTCAATCATAAGACGAAAGTTATCAAAAGTTGAAGTCATAGACTGAGTGTTTAAATGGGCGACTCGCAGTAGTTTTTGTCGAGATTCGAGTTCGGATAGATGGACATCGCTGTTCGGTATGGACATTAAGGAACTATTATGAGTCTCATCTATAGAGTTATCAAAATCTATAGATCGTTCGGTATGAAATGGTAGTATCGAACTGATACAATAGGAGCATGTCCAACTGTTTGGCATACAGGCACGCAATTGCTTTATTTGTGTCAAACCGGTACAGTTGGCGTGCGCCAGGTCTTGGCATATATCGCAGAGAAAGCGTTTATGGTTCGATTTCACTGTTTTTTCACAGACACGACATTTTGCCGGCTTTGGTTGTGGACCTGGATTGATCTCAATATCGCCGGATAATAAAATATGGTATGTAGCGGTAGAGTTTGAATAGTAAGAGATCGGTTTACGGAATCTGCGGCATTTGTGATGAGATAACTTGCAGCTAACTTTGGTTTGGTAGAGAAGTTTGTTTATATGACTTTGTCGAGGCCTTTTATGGTTTTGGCCAATTTGAATGAAATTATCTGTGATATTAGTTCCGCTATTGCATTCCAAAGAGTTCTTTAATGGGATCTTTTGTTTGTGGCTTATTGAAAAGTTCAGAAAATTAGCTGTTAGGGATTTAATTATAAACGTAGACGATTTCATGCAAATTGTCTTAACATGGCTGTCCTTGGACACAGTATAGAGACGACCATAGTCTGCGATTTCAGAGCATGATTTGTAGCATCGTTAAGAGAAGAATACGCCCGTCGTTCCGAGTGATCGATTTCAGCACAACACCATGAAATATTTTCGTCAACATCAGGTCGCCAAATCGGAATAGATCCACAAGGATTCGTGCTGTTATTAATATTGTGAAAGACAGCAGCCGATAATGGCGACTTTGTGTGATATTCTTTACAGAGCAGCGGCAGAAAACTTAGAAAGACCAAGCTCAACATTATACGTGTTGACGCCATGTCGTGTGTTCGTTTTCCAAAAAGGGAAATCTGTTTTAAAATTGTTGGTATCCAAAAGTAGCAAAAACTATTCTGGTACTCTTAGCCTAAGGTTTGGTATGCAAAAGTTGCACTATACCCTGTAAGGCAGTGGCTTGGTAGCACTTTATTTCAAGGGAAGCATCAGTTTAAATTTTATGTATTTAATAGTATCGTCGTTAGTCAGCCATGTTTCAGTCAAAGCAAACAAATCAGCTTTACAAGAACAAACATAGTCAGTAAAATCAGCAATTTTGTTTTTAACAGATCTAACATTGATAGTACAAAGTTTAAGTGATGATGTTAGCCGATTATGATCATAATTACTTTGGGACAATGGTATATTAACACAGTTCATTGCGCAGAACTGACGTTGCTCACAATAGCGGAACTTGTTATAAACACCCATTCTATTAGTCACCCGGACAGGAATGCGGGATGCTCTCGTATCAACATTCAAACCGTGATTTAAAGTGATAACATTTGGGCGACTTTTAGAAGTTATGACAGTTTGAAGTGGACCAGGGTTTTTTTCAATGTTAAACTCCGCATCAGTGTTTGCGTAATATCGAACTGCAGACTTAAAAAACTGACGTTTACGTCTATTGTGTCGATGTGAATATGAATAAATCAACATCATCCCTACGCAGTTTCTGACTCGAGGATAATAAACTTTAAAATCGAGTAAAAAATCACAAGAACTTAGCTGTAAACTATCTGCTTTATGAATCCTCTTGATGTTCACCCATGAATCCGGCATATCAGGCTTAGAAACAAACACCAGGGAAGATGATCCATTTTTGTTTAGCTGAGCAACAGCGACAATTATTGAAAAGTTTCTTGCCAGACAAAGTCGCCAAGGCTTGATGTTTGGTCGCAAAAAAGCTTCATAACTTCTTGAATAGACACCATCCACGTGTAATCCATGTAGATCCCCAATAATATAATTCTTATAATAAAAATCATTACTTCTTTTCAATGTATCTTGTACCAATATAACGAGAAATATTAAAAAACTTAACCACTTAAAATTCAGAGCGGCAGCCATCGGCTTGCTCTGCATCGGCTTGCTCTGCATCGGCTTGCTCTGCATCGGCTCAAGTCATGGTATGATCATGAAACATCTCTTCAGGTAAAACAATGTAAAAATATAAAACAGTACACTGTACAACACCAGGTTTGTTATTCTAAAACATTATTGTGAAGCAAGGTCAAAGATGAGGTTTCCAGATTTTGGGAGCCTAGCTCTGATTGGTTAATGATTGAAAAGGATTGTTGTGCTCATGTCAGCAGTCGGTAGTTGAGAGCAAAAATACTACCAGCTGCGAGGGAGACTACCTCACGGGAAAATCCTTAAAAAAGGCTCTGCTTCCACGTGGAAAGATACTCGGGAGTAAAGCAAATGTAACGTTGCGGTACGTAAGCTTTAAATTCATGCAGAAGCATGCAGTAAAATGTTAAAACGGTCAAATCAATTAATGTGGTCTCAGGGTTCGATGATATCCTGTAATTTATCGGGTTGAAAAGTCTTGAAACTGTGGTATATCTATATGTCGGGTGGGTTCTCACGACAATATGACAAAATTTTGGATTACATTATATTTTGTAAAATGTTACTTACATTGTATTTCCACAGTTTGACTCAGTGGTTGACTACTTTCATTGGTATTCAAAACTTCACATGTGTAATTTCCATGATCCTCGTATTTGATTCCATTTGGCCTTAAAAACAACGTGCTTGTGACTTGTAAATATACGTTTAATTTGTCATCCCATCCTGATTGCGTTATTATCTGGTAAACTTCAGAATCATTGGCAGATACTGTTGAATTTGCTCGTGTAATTTCTTTGCCATTCTTCTTCCAAACTACGCGCGGTGTTAGATAACTTTTTCCTGTGCATGGAATTGTGATGTTTTTATCATTTACTTTGACTATTTTCACACTCGGTTCCTCCAGATATATATAAGGTCCATCTAACAAAAAATAAAAGTTAATCCTTAATTCAGTTCTTATCGTATTTCCTGCTTCATTGTGCGGCATGTAGTTCGAAAACATGAAATTATAAGCACGAAAACAGACTTTCTAGAAAATAGACTTCAATCCCAAGCTGTCTGGGCTAAGGAATATTTATTATACGTCTATTGACAAGTTAACAGAAAGAAGCTATTAATTCCATACAGCATTTATGATGCACCATGAATATTCCCGATTGTTGAATGAACATATTAATTAACCAAAACAAAACGTCCACTTGGAATGTCATTCAATTAATTGGTATTGGTACTTGTGTTGGTACTTATACTTGTATTGGTATTTGTAGTTGTATTGGTATGGTGTTGGTATTTGTTTTGGTATTGGTACTGTACTGCAATATATATTGGTACTTTTCTTGGTACTGGTATTGGTATTGGTATTGGTATTGGTACTGGTATTGGTTCTTGTATATGGTACCTGTATTGGTATTGGTATTGGTATTGGTACTTGCTTTGATATTGGTATCAGGTCCTTTTGGAAAACCATTGTAAAATGAAAAAAATTTCCTGATTAAATATTATTACTACTGCTAATGGTTTTTGTATTGGTATTGAAACTCGTACTTGTACTGGTATTTGAATTGGCACTTGTATTTGTATTGGTACAGGTATACTGGTATTGGTATTAGCATTAACAATCATTGTGGTGATGATAATTGTGATGGTGACTGTGATGATGATGGCTATAGTAATGACGAACATGGTGATGGTTCTTTATAATCTATAGTATTGCTACAATATGGAAATTAGTGTTGGATTTGTATTTTCATATATCGCAAGATTATGGAAATATTATGCCTATGGGGTAAACATGTTTTGATTTCAGCCGCCGACTGTCGGGATAAATGATAGGACTCCCGCTGCATGATAGAGCCTCGAGTTTCAAGGGGGTTCCAAGCCCGATATCTATCAGCTAGGAGCTAGATTTACCTCTAAATCTATTTAGCACAATTCAAATAGTTGTGTGCTAAATTTCTTGGCAATGAATACGAAACGTGTGTTTGAATAGATCTTGCTCATGAAATATTTAAAATGGATGCAAGAGAGTGCGTGTACACATTGTTTAGCCTTGCATTTCAATATCGCATTATATTTCTTTAGAAAATATATTTTCTTTAGACCTACCTTTTCTGCATCCATATAACTCCAGACGGAGACATGGGTAATCATCGTAGTTTTGTATCTTAACTTGAATAAATCTTGTGGTCACAATCTTGTTCAACCAGTTTGCAAATATAGTATTTTCCCCCGCCAAAGGCGAATTACCTTGAAATATCTTAACAGACATGTAAACAAAAAGAAAGAGTTTTAGAATTCACTGGCTGGTGTTCTTATGCATATTCGTATTTAAACATGGTTTCCAATTTGGACTTCATTGGGCTGCAGCCCACCCCCCCCCCCTCCCAATAATTTGTGAGATAAATTTCAAATTGATTTTAGTTCGAAACTTGGGGATGACGTTGTAAAAAGTTAAAAAGTGCGTTAAAATCTTGAACTCTTAGGTTTTAGAAACTTCACAATTTTGATTAAAAATCCTCTTAAAAATGCACTTCTTGACTCTTCCCCCCGAGGTTCGGCCACCCAATAACAATTTGCTGCCGACTGCACTGAACAAAAATGCGCGACGGGCTAGTAACGTTGTGCGCTTGCTCGGTTTAGTAACTAACATCGCTTTTTTGTCCTCCGTCGTCGGTAAATGTTCGGTGAATTTCAGCACCCCTCCCCCAATCCGAAAAAGCTTCCTACGGCACTGCCATGCAAGGGAGCTTTGTTATTTTGATATGTATTGTTTAATTACAATGGAAAAGTTATCTTTTGTACAATCGAGATTTGCCTGGCAGCAAAAGGTAAGGGATCTATTGATGCATAAATTATACATGCACTAAATACGCATTCACTTCTGTTCAGCCGGGAAAGCCAGACAAACTTTCGTGAATTTCTCATCCAATTTTCATCCACACTGGACCTTGACCTATGACCATTGCCTCTACCAACTTTCGTATTAAAATGTTTGATTTTGTGAGTTACCGTGCTCATAGGCAAGCACACACATACACATACACATACACATACACATACACATACATACACATACACATACACATACACATACACATACACATACACATACACATACACATACACATACACACATACACAAACAAACTCAAGTGAAACATAACCTCCTGGCGGACGTAAATTTAAGTTTGAAATTGGTAAATTGTTATTTTTGAACGAAAGCTCGCCAAAAACGCGACCAACATTTCCCCCTCTTCAGAGTCTTTTTTAAGTAAGGGGGGGGGGAGGCGTTTTCTTAAAAGGGACCACCGTGACCAAAATATTTTTGCGCGATTTTTCGTAAATTCATCATCGTAGTGTATTATTAGGAATTTTAATATATATAAATTAAGCCCAGTCCCCTCTTTAATGATCGACCCTCACCTTTTTAGTGGAAGAAATTTTTGAAGCCCCCTCCCCAATCACAACAAATAAAAACAATGTGCAATGATTAAATTTTATTATTATTATTATTATTCATCTTTTTACAGGTTAACTTGTTCAGCTATTACAATAAATGCTGTTATCCTACAAGGACCTGTGCCTACATGTACTAAGAATAATAAACTATTTGCTATAAAATTTAGAAAAGTTAAAAGTTAAAAATTATTACTAGATAGTCCAAGATTAAAATAGATAAAAGGTAAAATATTGGTTAAAATAGTGCATGTACTCTAAATATCTAACATTATTAAGACATCAGATTTCTTTTAAATGTAACAATGGACTTTTCGGTTTTCATTTCTCGCGGTAGTTCATTGAAAAGTTTACATCCTTGGAACCGAAAAGTCTTTCTTCCTGCTTCGGTTTTTATCCGCGGGATTATAAGGGAGCATCCATCTCCCCGAGTGTTCTTTCCATGATTGATGAATTTGAAGAAGTCATGGAACACAGGGGGAGAGACACATTGAATCGCCTTATGAACATCCAGGAGAGTCTGTTGATTGATTATTTCGGAGATCGATTTCCATTCAACTTCGCTCTGTTTTGATAGCACAATCTTTTTCCTCTATCCTGGATTGATTGAAGTTTTTCGTTCAAATACACTGGCAGACCAAGATACACTGTCGGACAATATGTAATAAGTGGTTGTATCATATTTAGATAAACTCGTTCAGCTGCGTATGTAGTTAAGTTATGCCTTACTCGTTTGAGTAGCTTTAATCTGGCAGACATTTTGTTGTAAACAGAACGAATCTGTTCATGAAAAGTAAGGTGATGGTCAAATTCTACACCCAAGTACTTGTATTGCATGGTTTGATATACTTGTTCACCGTTGATCTGGATGTTGATAGAAGTGGAGGATTCTTTGCTCAATTTTTTTGCAGTCCCAAACAAGACACATTCAGTTTTTCCTTTCTTTAAATTTAATGTTAGATGATTTTCCGAGAACCAGTTTGCTATCTTATTCACTTCATCATTTAGTATAGACTCCAAATTGGAACGTCCTTATGACTAAAATATACCACTGCATCATCAGCATAGAGTAGAATCTTACATTCATTTAATTCTATGTGGAGATCATTTATAAGTAGGACAAAAAACAATGGTCCGAGGATTGAGCCCTGCGGCACCCCGTGGGTAATAAATTGTGCATCTGAGAGCGTTCCTTGAAAATCTATGATTTGGGCTCGTGCGAACAAGAAGCTTGCAATCCAGTTATATTCTGAATCTTTAATACCATAAGCTGGCAGTTTGTCTAGAAGACGATTATGGTTTACGACATCAAATGCTTTACGTAGATCCATAAATACTGCCCCAGTCAATTGACTTTGATCCATACCCGTACGTATATCATCTATCAGGATCGTTATTGCATGTTTCGTTGACCGATTCTGACGGAAACCGTACTGACAGTCATTAAAGAGATCATGTTCCTCCAAATACCGTGAGAGTCGTTTATACACGAGTCTCTCAAGAACCTTTGAAAACACCGGCAGCGTGGAAATAGGTCGGTAATTATCAAGCATAGTTTTTTCGCCAGATTTATAAACCGGGGTCACTCTTGCAATTTTTTCGGCATTAGGAAATTGACCACATTCGAGACTACGTCTTGCCAAGGGCACCAGTGGTATCGCAATCTCCTTGGCTGCTTCCTTGACAAGTTTGGGTGGGATGTTATCAATACCAGCGGGTTTAAATGGGTTTAATGTTTCTAGGATTTCGAGTACTTCCTTATAATGAATTTCTTCAAAGTAAAATTCATAGCCATTCGAGTTGACTTTTTTTGATATGCCTTTCATATCATTATACTGCCAGGTAGAATTGACGAGACTATACGAGGTTTTCAATAAGGAGGTTATGTTGGTAAAAAAGTCGCAGAAAATATTTGATATTTTTCTTTTATCTGTTACAGCTTCGTTTCCGACTTTAAACCGGGTACTTGATGTTGATTTATTCTTAATTGGGTAGCATTTCTTGATTTGTTTCCAGAATTTTTTGGGATTTAATTCATTTTCATTAAGGATAGATCTCTCATAATTAGCCTTTTCCTTGCGTATAACATAGGTTGTAAGATTCCTCAGCTTTCGATAATGACTCCAATCTTCAGGGTTATTTGACCGTTTTGCTTTTCGAAGCTGATAGTCACGTTCATACATATTTTTCTTGACATCTTTGGTAAGCCATGGACAATCTTTTCCTCGAACAATTATTTCGATTAGTGGAGCGTGCTTATTGATTATATTTGTGAAGACGGCTTTAAATCCATCCCAGGCAGTATTAAAATCATTATTCCCTATCACATCATTCCAATTCTGGTTTCTTAACTCATTTATAAATGAGGTAGCAGAATATTGCTTGTAATTCCGAGCAAATATCTTTCTTGGTGTATATTTAGTACAGTTCATTTTCCTCGTTAGCCCGATAAGGTCATGGTCACTAAGACCATTGTTACAGACAAAGGATTGGAGAATATTCTCGACATGTGTTGTTAATACAACATCAATTAATGAGCTTGTTTGTGATGAGATCCTAGTCGGTTGGGTAATCACTTGTTTAAGACCGTTTATCTTCATAATATCTTTAAGATTCCTATTGTCCGTTTTCTTAGAGTAATCACAATTCAGATCACCTAGGAGAATAACCTCTTTGTTCTCTTGTAAAGCAGTCATTAACATTTCGTTAAATACTTCATTAAAACTCTCATTAAGATGCACTGATGAGTTTGGAGGTCGATATGTAAAACAGATGAGGATTGATCTTGAATATTTTATAAATAATTCAAGCCATATCGCTTCTACCGTCGGACTTTCTAGATCTGTCCTTCGTTGAAAATTAAGATCATCGCGGATAAACACAGTCACCCCACCACCCGCTCCTGAAGTGCGATCACGACGTATGCTAGTATAGCCATCAATTTGAATTTCAGTGTTTAAAACCGTCGCATTCAATTTACTCTCTGTTACACCAAAAACATGAATATTTTTATTGAGACTGCTAAACATATCTCGAATCATATCAATCTTCGACTGAAGGCCATTCACATTATGGTGTAGTATTTTAAGACCCCTCTTAGTAACATACGATCGTAAATTTTCATAGCAGTCCTTATGCAATTGACCATGACTAATCTCTTCACTAGGTTGGATGTAACATGTTTTACAGTACATAGTGTCATCGATATTCTCCTTTAAACATTTTATATGGAAACATAGCTTACAGTTTTGACAAGTTCCCCTCAGTTGACTTCGTTTGATACGCTTTGAGCAGTTATTGCATGTGAAAGCTGGACCGGGATTCAATTCAATATCTCCTGCTAAAATCATGAGTAGCTTAACAGTACCCTTTAGCTTGATATGCAGCCCATTACATTGCTTGTAGTTCCATAAAGAGCCGTATATATGCGATTCAACTGCATATTCAGTCTTAGCTTCACGACAGAAGGAATAACAGACTGAATCGCTTACAAATGATTCCTTTTTCAGACCGAATATACAGTACAGAAATATAGAAATCTTTATAAATGTTAGAGCTATACAGAGCGATCGCACCGCCATACTGTCAACATAACCCACTCCGCCCCTCTCTATTTAGCCTATTTTCCAATAAGCCCCTTTACCTTAAACATTTATTGGATATATGTTGGAAAAAACACATTTAATAATTCTTAAATTAATGCCTTATAAACAGGGAATTCTGTTGATAATATCCTAAAATTTACTCGGCAAATACGCATCATTTTGGATTACGAAAGAAAATAGATTAGTATAGTGCACGGATAAGTCATTTAATGTTGTGCGCGGAAGTGAGCCAGCCCTAGCAAGAGGGCTGGTGTTTGTCATGCATATGGACACTAGGTGAAAACAAGCCGCACTGGCTGGCCGCCCAGACGCTTGGGAACCCGAGGAAAATTGTAACTTTGGGGCGCTAGTGATTTTCCATCGTTTTTTCCAAAGTTTTCATATTTTTCAACAAAATCTTGTCTAGATTCAAAATTTCAGGATGAACAGTAATAGAAAAATAAAGAAACTATATTTTGATTTATACAATTGCATGAACAATATTTGGGCACTTAAATTTTTTGGAAAACAAACAAACAACTCTGGGGGAGATCGAGGCTGAAAATAGATCAACTCGTACGTAAATATTGTTAAACATTATAGATTTGGATTAAGTTTGGGTGCATGTAACACCATACCAAAAACCCTTACCAGATCAGAAGTGTCATTGTCATAACCATAATACTTTATACCATCATAACTGTATCTAATTTTGTATTCGGTTGCGTAACCATATATGCATCCTTGTGTTGCTATTCCTGTAATGCTAACCAGTTGCTTAAAATCAACACTTATACTTTGTTGCTCACTGCGTTTACCACACCAACAGCTGTCGCTCCACAATCTAGCTTTTGCTTTGCTGGGACGTTTAGAGTTTCTTTCCGATGTCACAGTTAGACTGCTATCAGGAATATCGATAACGTTCTTATGACTATTGAGTCCTAGTGGTGAAGGTTTTCTGCAAATCCCTAAACAGAAGAGAATATAAATGTCTCATAAAAATATATATTTAACAGAATAAAAAGGTTTAAGGGTACCAATGTCAATAGTAGTGGATGCACGGGAAAATCACCAGCGCATCTTTGTGATTTTGTTAAGGCTTCGTCTTAGGCGGTTTGAAATTCACCTTTATATAAAAAGACGCGACTGTATCTTGCATGCCCTCGTTTCTGACGCCCCTGAGGGTATAATAAATTACAATCTATACCATATTTACTAAGCTTTGCCTATTCTAGTTGTAATATCATCCATTAACATTTTCAATAACTTTCACACTTTCACGCTCCAGGGGTCATCCTTAGAAAAATTTAGAACTGCCCATTTTAGCGGCGGAACAGGCAATGGGCCGCGAATTCCCTCGCAAGGGAGAGGGAAGCTGGCTAGCCTAGCTTCAAGCACTGTCACAGGGTTATCACAAAGACAGAAAATGGGAGGCCTTAGGATGACCCCTGTCACGCTCTTGGTTTTCAACCAAATATAATACTCTTGCATGCACATTGATTGAACAAATAGCATTCCCATATTTTTTTCCTTTTCGTAACCAAGTTATATATAGATACGTTTCTCAAATATATGAAATGTTCATAATTGAAAAAAGAAGAAAAACCTGATTTTTCTTCGGTGAGTCCATGTAGCTCAACTCTAAAACATGGAAATTCTCCATCCTTGTTTCCAGGAATATTTATCCTAACCACCCGAGCTTTAATTGGTTCAGTAAGTGGATACTTTTCAACAATGTCATCAAAATTGATCTATGAAAAATGGTAATATATAATCATTAAAGATATTAGTATACAATAAATTTCAGAACCTGACCTTTATAGTATACAGGTTACTGCATTTTGACCAGTTAATCCAGTAGGTTCCGTCATTCAACAAGCTGCGTAACACTGCGTTCGTGAATAAAGATGGAAATCCATACATATAACTGCCTTAAGTAGAGGTTAAACACAGTCGAACCGCGGCCACCCTCGAGAATCAGCCATAAAAGTGAAGTAATGCCCGTTGTACAAAAGCCGGATGACGCTATCCACCAGATAAGAAATTTTTAACCTTTGCAAAAAGGGCTACAAGACTATGAAACTACAGATAAGGATCTCACAATAGATATAAAAAATCTGGAAGTAAAATATACTAAGTATTTATCTGGCTGTCTTCATGGCTTGAACATTCAATCAATGACTAATTTTAGAAGCCTGGAAAAAAATCACCATCCGATTGGCCCTGGCCTTCGTACAACCGGCCCATGGTGAATAGAGGTGGCAACTATAGTTTCGTAAATCATGCGAGATACGAACTCTCATCCGACCCAATAAATTAATGGGTTCATTGCTATTTATTCCTCTCGCGATTAATGCGTCAGCATACGGGATGGCATGGATGTTTGTTCACGGTACGGAGTAGACTTTCTCAAAGTCCGTTTTTTTTTTGAGGCGGTAAACCGACTTTTCCAGCCTGCTTCGCGCGTTTTTTTACCGACCTGTATTTTGGTCGGAGGTTAGTCGGAGGTGTGTCACAATTTTAACCAATCAAAAGTCACACGCTTTGATCTGACGTCATCCTATTAGCGAATAATTCGATCCAAGCTCGATCTCGTTTCAAAACATTACAAACAGCGAAGGGAATATAGTCAATATGAATGTTCGAGGAGCTATTGATTTCGGTTTAGAGAAGCTAGATATCTTATCGATCAAAGAACACCAACGCAAAGTCGTTGAGGCATATTTAAGTAACCTAGATGTCTTGATGGTTGCTCCTACTGGGTCAGGCAAAAGTCTGACATTTCAAGTTAAATATGCCAATTTCGCGCCAATTTCATCTAATTAGATTCAATTTCCTGCAGGCGGAACAAGTCGACTTCTCGCTCGCCCTCTCGCTTCGCGAGTACCGTTAGTACGTGGTTCAATTAGTACGCGATTCAACTTAGTATTGGAAGAAGTCGACTTGGGGCAAGTCTAGGTACGGAGGTGTGCGTTCACCAAACAAAGTGGCGCAATTAGCACAGTAAAGTATAAAGTGAAAGGTATCGCATCTTTAAATATGATTGGTCTATAACGTAATTTTTTTAGTCAGTTAAAACAATTTAATCCATTGATTTATTATACTATATTCACGTATATTTCTCAGGTTTAAAGTACTTAAGGTTGATAAATGGCTCAGAATCACCATGTATATAATCAATGGTTTTGCAGAAATTATATCTATACGGTCTGACCAGACAGAAACAATCTAATCAGGCCGTCAGATTCGAAGAATGAGTAAAGTTCGATTGGTTCTAAAGTTTGATTATAGATTTAGGCCAATTGTGGTTGGTTGTGGTACGTAATGACACCATATCATATATTTTTAATATATAATTATTTCAGTTGGATAATTTACTTTAGGTATTGGAATTGTAGCCTACCATGCACGAGAAAGCAAATACTTTACAACCCAACGCCTAACCGCGTCTATACGTCAAAGTATATGAACGTGGTTTAGTGGTTAGAGAAACTTCTAAATTTACGTAATATAGAAATGAGTCATCATTTCAAATTGTTCCTCACACAAACCCTATATAAATAGCTTTACGCATCAATGCGCAAATTATTAGTGGAGAGTAAGACGTGTGATAAGTACTAAGAAGAATCCATAGCTGACAAGACGATGCTGCTCTAACACGCTGATATAAGAAGACAACATGGAACTTCGAGGGAATTTACTTAAAGACAACAGATTGATATCTCATAATGAATTTAAACTATTGAACTATAGCATCACTCAGACAGCGATAAGTATTGTATTAATTAATTCACATATAGCTTAACCTAACTAATGCTTTTCTGAATAAAATATATATATAATTAAAATGCTTGGATTTACTTTCTTTTGTTGCGAGTATATAAAACGAACCAAAAGCGGCCAAATCATTTTCTTTCGGGACGCTCGTAACAGTTGATTTCAGTTGATTTTACTTTACTTACTTACTTTATACTGAGAAGAATATTCTTGCCATGTCGTATAATTATTTGTATAAGAAATACTGAAATTCATTGCATATTCGTAATTATGATCCGAAGCCCAAAGACCTTGAACTGAAACTGCAAATATGTAATAATTTTTCACCAGGACAAGTTCGAGATAAAAAGATGTTGTTTCATCTATGGGACACCAAGAAGACTGCGGTTTGTACAATCTACCAAGGTTTGGCGGGTAATCTTTATCAAATTCTTCTGTGGACGTATCGAAACTTTCGTCTTGGTAGTAGTCAAAAGTACTCTTATTCCCATATTGTAAACCAATATCCTCATTGACAAGAGCTGAAAGGTAGTACAACAGTATCATCGGAAAATTTTAACTTGTTGACGTTATTTACTGCGAGAGCAATATTAAATTTTAATCATAACTTTATACGTTCATTTTTACACTAACAGCATACTTTCGTGTTAATTAAAAGTGACACAGTGTTACAACTATTTACGATTATTTCATTACGCTTCAATTTAGATATTAATTTAATAGTTATACTGCACCTTCATTGAGATATCCAAATATTTTCCAAGTAAGACAGCTGGACTTTCCAATTGGTTTAAATGTTATATAGTTGGTCAGAATTCTTTGCTCTGGAAAATATACAGTTGATCCAACGATATCCTACAAAAAAGAGTTACGAAGTACGCCTGAATTTTCTTTGATTTGACATTACCCTCACACTATTTTCCAGAATATGTATACTTCGGATATACCACCGCACGTATACCCATGGAGTTATCAAGCAAACGCAGGGATCGAGTTCTATAGAATTTACATCCAATTTACTACACGTAACCAACTTTATTGTCGTGATGATTTACCATCCATGGTGCGAGTTTGTATCCCGCCCGAGATGTTCAGTGTCAATATTGGTTTACTATGGATTTTTCAAATAATAGGGTGATTCTCACGTCAAGTCATATGTGTACTTTTCCCATATTTGTGTCTACCGGTATGACGTTACTTAACCGAATACTTGTTTTTTAAGTTAGATTATTAAGCATTCGTTCAGTAAAGAGAAGTGAAGCAACATTAACACCATCCTATATGTATGTGATTTCTTATTTTTATCTTGCTATTTCGTCCGCCAGTATAGACAATTAAACAATTTCAGTATTAAATCGTTTACAGACTTTTTACTTATAGGGGCTGTTCATATGGAAGCAGGGCAGGCCCGGTAAGCGAGATCTTGTCTTATAAATATTTTTATAGTAAAAATTACTTTGCTTTATGGACAACCGGATTGCCAAGATCTAACTTCAATCTCTCGTCGTGTAGAGCTGTCAGTCCATATGTGACTCGAGCTCATGGTATAATTTTTAAATATAGGTGTCTATTGGTTCACGAAATTTCGGAGAGTGCTCGATACCATATAGCCTGCGCCGCAGACGTCCGCCTGTGGTTCGTAGGCTAGATACCATAACGATAGAGCAAAATGTAACAGGTTGACTTTACTCCAAAACAATATGCATGCATGAAGATTTTGAGGTAACGTAACCTGTCTCAATATGTACAATACTGGCATCATCGCCATCATCATCGGCGAATCCTCGTGTCCGAGTGGTATCTTCCTTCCTTAAGGCATTCCTATTTACAATACCTTAATTTCAACTTTTAAAGATTCATCTCCATATATAATTTGTAGTGTTCCGTTATAGTCAAATTGCAATGCACAAATAACAGAGTAAGATCTAAAATCAAGTTTTAGGTAAGGATCTGAGATATTGGATGGCCAACACCACGGATCAATATTGTTTAGAATCCTGGAATTCTTGCTTGAATGTGAAGCAGGCCGTGAAGTTATTTTGATGTTAGAAGTATTTGTATTTATGAGGGTCTCCTCGCACATTTCTAGAAAAACAATGCCAACAAGTAATTCAGTTAGGTCATACATTGCAGACAATTTCGCAAGGTTTATGCGCAATTAATGCAAAAAAGTCTCACACATGCATGCATGCAGGTAATTCTAACTTACTTACAAATCAGATTGCAGTAGTGTAAAAAATATCATAGATATACTTAAGCTATATTCTTACTGATTTTCCGCTTCCCGGTTCAGAATATAGTTTTGTCGTCCCAAATGTCCAAAATGTCCAAAAATTAGTATATTCACTATACTGGGTACATAATAAAAACGGAAACCTCGATTCAAAAGTAGTAAAACGTTCATATTTCAGCTTTCCAAATACGTACTTAATTATAAACCAAGGTGTTTGGGTACCTAATTATTCATAAAACTTATGAGGCCCTTGTGCGCTTTTAGTTCAAATTTTTGTCGAACTGTCGACGCTCCAAATTTCGAAATCGTTTGTCAGTTGCACCCCTCCGAGATGTTTGGACCCCTGATTATTTTGCGCCCAGTAATACCTCACGCCATACCTGACGTCACGAAGTATGTTATTGTTCTCAGTCAGTTATTCGGGTCACGTGATGACTTGAAGGTATGGGTTGTATAAACATTGTATACTTTTATATAAGAGTGGATTAAATTGCCTGATAAAATATCAGATTTCGCATCGTTTACGAAGTAAATTGGAAGGATATATATTTGGTGTGTCGTGTCAAGTATGTCAAGATGCAATTGCCGTTATTTAAAACTGTTGAGAGAGTAGGAATGGGGCTATAAAGCCGATATGCAGGAGTCAAAATATCTTCGCAGTTATACGCTGAGATCTTTCATGCAAGATATTTTCTGATGATTTTTATCAGTGTATGTTTAAAATGTATGCTGCAGGTATGCTTGATGAATGACGGCACTATATTCGTTTTATATTTGTTTTGAGCGGGACAAGGAAAGCAAAAGACAAGGCTATCGATTGGAACTATACTTTGGAAGGGAAAGGCCTGAGAAGAAAGATATTATTACTGTCTTGGTCAGGGCCTATAAATTTGCAAAAGTCCGTTATAAAACGCAGCATTAATGAACTATTTACCTCAATTTAAAACCAAAATCTGTACTATACATACATATTCCTGAGGTATTTAATTAATATCTATATAACCGATACCGGCGTTAATGCCACGCGTTCAAGTCTTGTTTACAGGGGCGTAACATGGGTCTAAACATTGAGGAGGTGTGGATCATCTTGCACGAAGAAAGGGCGTGGTCAAGACATAATGTAAAAGGGCCGGCAAAAGCCAAAAAGGTTTATGGGGGCGCTCATGCCGCTAGAGGGAATGCAACAAAATATGCCCTACAAAGTTACAAATGTTAAACATTGGGGGGTGACTAACACCTCCAAATCCCCCCCCCCCACTAGTTACCTCCCTGCTTGTTTACTTATAATATACAAGCCACACGCTTGGCAGCATTCAAATTATCAACATTTTATTACAAACGTTTGAGTGATATAGCTGCTGATAGGTTGATAAATTGCTTGCTGACTTGAACGGCTTGGACAACTCGTTGAGGTAAAATATTGTGAAGTTTTTGGCAAACAAATTCGTTGCTCAAACAATTGAACTGTATTTTACAGTATCTGCTCAACACCTTCATAAGAGATCCCGTTTTCCAAATAAGTTTGATATTAAGAGTTCAATCATAATATGTACAATTTTACATAAAATATTCGACACAGTCCCCAATTTAATACTAATATATTATTATATAGCTGTGTGAAGATCTGATATAAAACTCCACACGAGTCAGAACACGAGTGAACACGAATGAACACGAGTGAACACGAATGAACACGAGTGAACACGAATGAACACGAATGAACACGAATGAACACAAGTGAACACGGGTGAACACGAGTGAACACGAATGAAATACAACTAAAAATGCCATTTAGGTTCTATAAATATATAGGAATCAGGAAATAAAACCCCAAATTTCCAGTCATTTATTGAAAAAGGCTTGGAAACGTTAATTTATTGCGTGCTGCTGCTCAGTGTTCTACTCGGGATTTATTACAAGCGTTTTCTCTGACTCTGGACTAAACGACAGTGGACTACACAACCATTTGGAGTTTGGAAAACGTGGCTGTCAATGTGGGGAATTCTACTTTTGGTACATATGTATTTAGTTGTTGTTTGGACAATTGTTGTGTATATTTAAGTATATGATTTAATTTAGTTGCTATTTAAAGGCGTATATTGTCAATTAATTGTAATATTAATAACGTTAATATTGTTATAGCCAAACGCAACCATTTATGGAAATATAATGTACATTGACCATTTCACTTTTCAGTCCATGTTCTGTTATTGCTAACTATCATTTGAATTAAAACGCTTTCTTTCATTCATATCTGTATGTCGTTTAATTTCTAAAAGGTGTCGCATAATTTGAAATATGTAAGCAAACAACACTAAACAAAGGGAGAAGTTGAATGGGTCTATTGCCTTAGAAAAATTTTATAGTGGGTGGGGACATTTGGACAAGTCTTGGTCTATGGTAAATGGATGAAAGCATTTTTATTCAAATGATAATTAGCAATAACACAATGTGGACTCACGGGACTGAAAAGTGAAATGGTCAATGTACATTATATTTCCATAAATGGCTTGCGTTTGGCTAACAATTAACGTTATTAATATTACAATTAATTAACAATATTATTCGCCTTTAAATAGCAACAAAAAAATAAAATAAATACACAACAATTGTCCAAACAACAACTAAATATATATGTACCAAAAGTAGAATTCCCCACATTGACAACCACGTTTTCCAAACTCCAAATAATTGTGTAGCCCACTGTCGTTTAGCCCAAAGAAAACGCTTGTAATAAATCCCGAGTAGAACACTGAGCGGGAGAACGCAATAAATTAACGTTTCCAAGCCTTTTTCAACAAATAACTGAGTAATTAGGTTTTATTTCCTGTTTAATTACTAAATATCTACAGAACCTAATATAAATGGCATTTTTAGTTGTATTTCATTCGTGTTCACTCGTGTTCACCCGTGTTTCACTCGTGTTCACTTGTGTTCATTCGTGTTCATTCGTGTTCACTCGTGTTCATTCGTGTTCACTCGTGTTCTGACTCGTGTGGAGTTTTAGATCAGATCCTGTGTGAATTCGTTGTCTACTGTACACCTTTTGCTTGCATGGTCGACTATATATTCAAATTTCTACTCTCGTATTTGTTTTAAATAACGACATTTGTATCTTAACATATTAAACACGAACCATCACATATATATCCTTCAAATTTACTTCGTAAACGACGCGAAATACGGTATTTTATCAGGAAATTTAATCCACTCCTTTATAAAAGTATACAATGTTTATACAACCCATACCCTTAAGTCATCACGTGACATATTTTTCTTTTGATCTCCAGCTTCATTTGCCGCCCCCTTTGAAGTTTGCCAGCTAGCCCAACCAGTCTTCTTCTATTAACCGTGGCGTAATAAACCTGAGGGGTAACGGGGGAATGCCGCTCCGGAATATAGGTCATTTTGACATTTTGTTCATTTGGCAAATGAGGCAGCGGAGAATCTGACACCTTCATATTATATATTAAGTTCTCCCACTTTGATTCTTTGGGGGTTGTAGCCCCCTCCCGCTCTTCTATACTACTGGGGAGAGGGGGTAGCTTCCCTCCCCTGTTCCGCCGACTCTGTCAGATCCTGTTTGCCATTTCAACTATATCATACCGCAACGTGGCGTATTTCTTTGTTTGCAGGTGAGTGCTCACTAGAGGGGAACTAATGGTTTCGACACAAAAGAATATTCTACAGGACGTTACATCGGCTGAAATGAAGAAAAAGCACTCGAATATCAACAACAATGGCATAGATGACAGATATACGATTAGAAATGCCTGTCCTGATACTGAAAAAAGATTGCCAGATAAGAGGAGATTGAAAGCCGGTCTCAGTCTGCCTTGATATCAATTTTAGGCAAATCCTAAGATACCAATTTTAGGCAAATCCTTCAAATTGTGATTACATTCTGAAACCTGGCACACAGACTCATTAGGATGTCGCGAGTATGGAATGGAAGGGTTGCCCAAAATCTGAGCATTTCGGCATTCAAAATGGCCGACCCTCAATACGCGCCTTGAGTAAAAATATCAAATTTTAGCATCGCATCTACGGGAAAATGGACAGTTGCAGTAAAAAATATGCCAGAAAAGGTTCAAAATGAGCTATTGCACGATACTAAATTATAGTGCGCATGCGCAGTCGCATTATACCGGAATTTGAATGTTTAACTTCTTTTCCTGGATATATTTATCCTGGGATATGTCATATGAAGGGCGAAATGTCACATTAAGCTTGCTATCTGTTGGTGCAATCTATTGCATTGCATTTTCAGAGTCTTCTCTACCTCTTTAGGGGCCGATTACATGGACCGGGCTAGCCCACTTTACCGGGCTAGGTCGCTAAACCGGGCTAGCCCGCTTACTATAAGAATCTTATCTAAATTTTGCATTGCGATTACATGGAAGCCGGGCTAGCCCGCATTGGTGAGATCTCGCTTGTTGCAAGCGGGCTAGCTCGGTTTGCCGGGATGAAAATCGCCATGTAGTCGCTTCATCCCGGCAAACCGGGCTGAAAATCGCACACGCACGGCTTTTTATATTGAAAATGTAAACAAATAACGTTAAAAGAAACTGAAACTAGCATTAAAACATTGTTTTTGTGTTTCATAGACGCTTAAAAATGTCAGACAGTAAAACGACTGCAGTTTACGAACGTACAAGCGAAGAAACTTGTTTACGCTAATACTGAATGAAATTACAGCAACAAACACCAATCGATACGTGAGGAAGCCCTTACATGCAGCATATGAACAATATTCAATTAATATATACAGTAGCAACGATTATTCAACAGTTGAAAAATCGGCCCCTTAGTAACTTATACATACCTCAACTGTGGTGACACTTTCTGAAATGCTAGGTCCTATATAACATTTTGCTTGACCACACAGCTCAGTACATCTTAACCCACTCTTTTTATATTTACATCTCCCAACAACACACTTTGCTCATCCACAACGAATCAACGCTTCGGTGACATAAGAAACATCTGGCATAAGGCTCCAAACTGGAATGAATTAATCGTCATCCTTCACCCATCCCCAATGAACTGGGTCCAGTTCAGCTCTGGTGGCTTCGAGACAATTGTACCACTTTCTTGCTTGTAAAACAGATCGTTTGATATGCTTGTTTAATGCAGCAGATGTTGGGGTGATATTCTCGATCGCCTTTCCCCTACTTGTAAAAAGGTATCGTCTTGCATCGTTTACCTTGTTACCATCATCAAATGTGGTACAATACAGAGCAACAACAAACTGTTCTAAAAGGTCTATGTCTGCTTCACTGATATCTCCTTCAGATGTTGCCATTCTTTCGAACACTGGAGTTAAACTAGGCATTCTTTTCCACATTTCACTAAATGATTGTTTTACCTTTTCCTTTAAATGAGGAGGTGGTATATCACAGCCACTAAATGCGTGAAGAAACAGGAAAGCGGTGGAGGTCTCAGAGCCGACGGAAGTTGCAATCTCGTGCATCGGAATGTACTTTAAATGCTTCCCCACTCCAAACTCAAGCCATAGCTCCTGGAGGCCGAGTGTTCTGTGAAAAGCTGAGAATGCAATAACAACAACACCACTGTCTACAGTTTTGACCAGAATACGTGGACATGCTCGGCAGCATGTTGGACATGAATGAACATACGTTCTGCCTCTTCGTCTGTCTTCGAAGTTGCATGGCATCAATGATTGAAGATCCACATCCTGATTTGCGACTGCTCCTCAATGTATCATCAATGTTCTGAATTAGCGCTTTTACGATGAAGAGAAATAATTCAGTTTTGTTTTCGTCGTATCTGAGAAATGTAGACCAATTGTTTGGCATACACCATTTGGCACGAGCCTTCTAACACCAGAACTACGATTTGACCGTGTACCAAACTTTGAAGCACCACAAGTAGACGCCAAAGTATTTGACGGATCAGGGATTGTGAATATGCTGAGGCCCATTGACTGCAAGACATTCACCGATTATATATGAAGTGTCATCCAGCCAAATATAGACCATCATCTAAGGTCAGCTGTTCGACTTGACCTGGTTTTTGATAGGTACTTTAAAGATAGTTTAAAGTCTGGCACACGATCAAACCGTGGTTCTGGTGTTAGAAGGCTCGTCAAAGCCAACGGGAGCATGCCAAACAATTGGTCTATATTTCTCAGATGCGACGAAAACAAAACTGAATTATTCTCTTGGACCTCAGACCTCCACCGCTTTCCTGTTTTTTTCCACACATTCAGTGGCTGTGATACCACCTCCTCATTTAAAAGGTAAAAAATCATTTAGTGAAACATGGAAAATAATGCCTAGTTTAACTCCAGTGTTCGAAAGAATGGCAACATTGGAAGGAGATATCAGTGAAGCAGACAGAGACTTTTTAGAACAGTTTGTTGTTGCTCTGTATTGTACCACATTTGATGGTAACAAGGTAAACGATGCAAGGCGATACCTTTTTACAAGTAGAGGAAAGGCAATCGAGAATATCCCCCCAACAGTTGCTGCATTAAACGAGCATATCAAACGATCTGTTTTACAAGTGTCACCACAGTTGAGGTATGTATGGGTTACTAAAATATTATCGTTGTTTGCTACCGAAATAGTCGCACCAACAGATAGCAAGTTGAATGTGACATTCCCTTGAATGCAAGTTGAATGTGACGCCCTTCATATGACATATCCCAGGATAAATTTATCCAGGAAAAGAAGTTGAACATTCAAATTCCGGTATAATGCGACTGCGCATGCGCACTATCACTTCCTTAATTTCATGACAGTGCAAACATATAGTATCGTGCAATACCTCAATTTGAACCTCTGTCCATTTTCCCTTAGATGCGATGCTAAAATTTGATATTCTTACTCAAGGCGCATATCGAGAGTCGGCCATTTTGAAAGCCGAAATGGGCACTTTCCCAAAATTTTTGGGCTCAAATTTTGGGCAACCCTTCCATTCCATACTCGAAACATCCTAATGAGTCACTGTGCCAAGTTTCAGAATGTGATCACAATTTGAAGAATTGTTTCACCTTAACAGCTCTACTTCAAACCAGGGCGCTTATATATAGGGCGGTTTTACAGCGCCCTGGGCGGTGCAACGAGTACGATTTTGGTGAAAATTGAAGGAAAAACAGATTTTGATATGTCTAGTTCTTGCGTTCATATTTCGCATCGTTTTAAGTGTGAATACAAACTAATGGAATATTTACGTGTAATATCACTTTGAGTATGTAGTCAGTTTGAATTTAGCAAAGATTTTCCTGTGAGAGAGAATTTATTATCGATAATGCTCGTGTGTTTGGTCACTTCGAATGGAGACAAAATTTCAAATGAGAATATATTTTTTCAATACGGTGCTCCCCTCTTACAAACTCAGGCATGTTGAAGTTTCTTATCTCAAGTTTATATCTTAAAAAAATCGTTAAAATCGGAGTTGATTCCCAGAAGATATCATGGCTGAAATTTGACACCTTTTAAAAGTTCTTTTTAGGATGTTTAACCATAATTTGTTTCTAAAAGAATAGCGAAGATGTTATAGTTTTGCTGGCCTGTGATTCTGTTGAAACCACTTAATGTGTGGCTTGAGTTTTACGACTGTTGAAACAGGATTAATGTATTTACCAAACCGATCCTCTTTGTAGCTCAATTTTTGAAAATTTTTATCGAGAGTGATAGGTGCAAGTACTTCTCTTAATTTTTGCTTAAATATAACATTTTGAGGTTGATTCGATTCCTTTGCGCTATCCTTTTTGCAATTTGGGATACGCTATGGTAGCTAAATGTTACTTCTATCGAACGCTAACAAGGTCAATGGTTATTCGTGTTAGTTTTCAAAATAAACACATGTTTTTGACAACAAAACCTCAATTCTTTGCTGTGAAAGCCATAAGCAAGTCGTTAAAAAGTTTAATCGATCAGTGTTGCTACTATTTTATCAAAAAACACAGCTATATACTGCTGAACATTGTGTTCTCAGACTGATGTGGTCTACTGGAAAATATTTCGCATTAAAAACAATCACTTTCAGCCTTGATATGCCATAAGAATAGACTTCGATTTCGAACAAACTCTTAAAATATAAGCATGAGATATTATACTTCACCTTGGGCTTTACTTTTTACTCGGGCTACAGGTCGTTTGCAGGACGCAAAAGATAAGTCAAAACAATGAGTTACTGGAACACATAGCCATAGAGAACAGTGGGATTTCCAAAACAATGGAAAAACAATGGAACTATTCCGCCCACTGGATATCCACGCATTAGGATTATAATTTAAAATTAATTTCTGTGTTGTTGACAAGATAGATATACAGGGTGTATCAAAAAAACTGCAAATACCATAATTTGTATGCACGAGATCATACATTAGAATTTCAATGGCTGTGCAAATAATTACGCTTCTGGGATTTGAAAATACGTTTCCCAGGGGTATCAAAACAAGCACACAAAGTGAATTAAACTTATGAGTTCGATTACGAATGGCTCAGTTTACGAATGACTGCTGTCGAGTTTTGAGTTTGGGCGTACTTTAAAACAAGAAATACTCTTTGCTCTGTTGTTAGCTGAGCCATTCGTAATCGAACTAATTTTAATTCACTTTGTGTGCTTATTTTGATAGTACTGCACGTGGAAACGTATTTTCAAAACCCAGAAGCGTAATTATTTGCACAGCCATTGAAATTCTAATGTATGATCTCGTGCATACAAATTATGGTATTTGCAGTTTTTTTGATATACCCTGTATACAGGGTGCCCCCAAAAAAGTCGCCCTTTAGAAATCACTTTTGTGCGTTATTATACCTTTGGGAATTTAATTGAATTGTACATGAACGGCGGAAGTATTTACAACTTCCCTTCGTCCAAATAATTTAACGCGACGTATAAGTTTTTACGACAAATACTCGTTGCTCTGTAGTCAGTTGAACCATTCTTACTCGAACTGACGGTAAGACGAATTTGTAATTTGACATTTTTCTGTTGCTGTTCGTTTTAGAAGCTATTTTAAATTCCCAGAGGTATAACAACGCACGTTTAACAACAAAAGAGTGATTTCTATAGGGGAACTTTTTTGGGACACCCTGTACAGTAGTGTACGAGGATGAATTATTTTAGACTTCCGACCAACATTCAAATACAATTCAAAGGTCAAGTGAACACTCGTTATGCCAGACCATTATGTCCGACTGAATGATGTTGTTCCTTGCAAGACAAAAGCTTTTACGGTTCATTAGCTTTTGTTTTATAAGTGGTTGGTGCCAAGTGGTTTCTTTTTGTCATTTGTAAAGTAAAACCGCAATAGCTATAGTCATGACTTTAGTAGTGACCACGCAGAAACATGTAAAACTTACCTTTCAAGATCTCTTGACCATAAAGTTCTACTCGGATACAGGCATTGGTTTCAAATGTCATGGGGTAAAAACGAACAAATCTTGCTTTCTGACTGATATAAAAATCATGATAGACTGTATTGTTGTTTCCTTCGAATACCTATTAAATAGCAAGAGATAAACAACTTTCATCAAGGGGTGTTATTTATGTGTACATCCTGTATTTTAAATAAATGTTTCGCGCCTGAAGAAACAACTAGGCAAAATTAATTATGAAACTGATAATCGTATCTTTAAGCTCCTAAAATTTATAAAAACTCGTCGAAAAAGAAATAACTATGTGTGCTTCGATCTCCCTAATAATACCTTCAATATACAGATTGGAATATGAAGCCTGGGTCGCCGGTGGTTCGACGAACGTTATTCAGTCAGATTTTTCCCTATTGACGTCACACAAAGTTTTTTAATTCTTTTTATATGTTACTTATATTTTTCATATTAATTTCAAAAGGCTTAGTCCAAATCTCATAGAAAATATGCAAAAGGTTATTCTAAATAAGAATCAAGCAAGCTAAATATGACGTCAGTTTATTGAAGGCATTTACGAGGTTTTGCGGAAGTTAAAATATTGAGTGAGGACCAGGACTATTTTGTGTACATATATAGTGATCCAGGAGACCGAAGTGCTAGCAGAAATACATTGGGATACCAGGTCACTGGTTTATATCAGACTCGAAGACCATATTTTTTACCACATTTTATACATATCTATACATCGAATGATTGGGCGTGTTTTTACAGGAAACCCCCTTTTACAGGAGCCCTATGAATGCCCGTTATGATGTCTTATGAAATTTAAAATAATATACAGGAATTGTACGATATGTGCTCCAGTCTATGTGCCGCTGCCATTTGGAAACGAAACCGTAAAGTATCGTGCATGCCTTTCGGGACAGGTACTCCATGTCAGCCTATACTTCATCTAGGCTTGTCCCCAATCTAACCAAAACCTTTGGGGACAAAATACACGTAATCTGCGTAGATTTCCCTTTGGGTTGATCCTTTTATAAGCCCTTATAGTCTCCTCGCTACCGTACTTTATTTTGTGTTGTCAAGCACCTGCGGATGGAGTGGACTAAATAATATTTCTTAGTTCAGATGTAAACCTAATTAAACTATATTGCGCATGCGTCAGGTACATTACCTTGTCAGTGCCATTATTTTGATAAAATTTCCAATCAATCCTATCTGAAGATAGTTTAATTTTATAGTTTTTTGTAAAACCATTTCTGTCACCTTGAGTTGATACACCACATAAAGAATACTGTTTATGAAGGTCTACTTCAAGAAAACTGTCATTTGTTCTACTTTGGACCGGACACCATATCGCTCCTTCCGATGTATTTTTGTTTATGTGTTTTCTGGTGCTTTCTGGGCTGTATGACGTTCCTTGGAAATAATAGTATGGTAGCCCATCATCATCGCGAAGACCTAACGTCTTTTTTCCACATTCTAAATATGAAAGAAAAGCATACTGTACTCTATATAGTTTAATGATATTACAAAAAAGTTAAATCTAAACTAAGAATTTATCTATATCTATAGAAAGTGGTTTCTTCTTAAATCATGGATATCAGCATTTGCTATATATTTATGACAGTGACGAATAGTCGCGTAGGAGCGTGATATCGATTATCGAGTACATTCTATATGGCATATATATCATTGCTCTGAGAATGAGAGTTAGGATGTGTCGCAGGCCTAACTCGATGAGTAAAAATAGACTTTATCATTGTGCAAATAAGATGACCAGTGATGGATTGAAACCATTCGGCCCATAGTTACCCAAATCTTATCTTTTCAGTTAAAAAGTGAAAACCGTTCTTTGGTTTTGAGTGTGAATTCAGATAATATTAATTGAGATTTTGGCAAGACTTTCAAACTGACATATAGACTTAATAACGAAAAGATCTGTATACGACAGCAAAATCTCGCGAGCAGCAATACTGTACTAATCAATGTATGCCGCATATAGTAACTATATGCGGCATACATTGATTGTAGAAGAAAGGTAGGGATTAATGAGCTATCTGCATTGGGAGAGGGGGGGGGGCAACAAAATTTTGCCCGAACTTTAAAACTTACCCCAAAATGCCCGAATTTGGATAATAATATATTGACAACAATAATAACAATTTTAATTGTATTTTACAATTTTGTTATTTCTACCAATTTTGTATTTGGTTGTTCTTACCAATTTAAAATTTTGTTATTTTGACCAAAATATATTCGTTAAATTAACCAAAAATAAAATTTGGTCGTTTCTACCAATTAAATTTTAGTAGTCAAAACTACCAATTACAAATTTGGTTGCACTTATTGTTAACATATGGCATATTATGACCAATAATTATTTGGTTATTCCTACCAATTAGAGGGAAACTGTCAAAATAACCAATTTTTTATTGGTAACCGGTGAATCTGAGGTTGCGAAATTGACCAACTTATATTTGGTTGAAATAACAGTTTGGTTAAAACGACCAATAGCTATATATTCTGTTAAAACGACCTATAATTGTTTAGCGTGGTTTATCTTCCTTCCTTTACCAACTATGTGAATGCAAACATATTGTAATCACATTACAAGTTCAAAAGAATCTACAAAATACTATAGCTGGCTCTCACCACATGCTAACATTCAAATTCCCTGACGTACAAAATGCAACCGGCCGACTGGCGGTGACCTGAATGTAACTATGTACCAGAGCCACCTGACACCCACTATGATACTGGATGAGATAAAGCCTTAACCAGACGCGATACACAAAAGTACTACGGGTTGAATGCGCACCAGTGCTAGATCAGTAATACTGCAGCACACTGGAGGGATCAAGCGCCTCATATACAGATGATTTCATGTAGAATTCCTTGAACAACAATGTGATTATTACCCGTTTGCATGTACTGTACTTTACATTACCTTTCATTTCTAACCCACCCAGTCAACTTTCCCTGTGGGAGGAAACCGGAGTGCCCGGAGAAAACCCACGACTTTTGACAGAGCGTTGACTTACTCTTTTCACATAAGTGTGATGAGTAAAGTCCTCAACGAGAATCGAACTCAAGACTCAGAGATGAAAGGCGCTTGCTCTGACGACTGCGCCACTGAAGCCCCATTTAAACTCTATCAGGCCATTTAAGCACTTATACACATAGACACATCTTCTCTGAAATCATCTACGCTCTAGGGGTACCCATTTAAGTGCAATTAAGGCTTCAGATGCGGAAGAACAAAGTGGTCTATCTAAAATTATTTTAGCAGCATTATTTTGTAGGACCTGTAAACTGGCCATTAAACTTACATTGTGTTTGTCTTCCCAAACTAAGTCTGCATAATCAAACAGAGGCATAACAAGATTATAATAAAACAAAAGGCGCGATTTAAATGGCAGTAAGTACTTAACACATTTAAGCAGACCTATAGCCTTTGATTGACTTTACTTGCAATATACTCAATATGATTTGTCCAGGTAAAATCCGATGATATAAAAATTCCCAGATATTTAAAACTAGTGGCATTGTCCACGTTATGGTCTAAAATAGATACTGTTAATGTCACCTTACTTTCCAGTTTTCGGTTACTACCTATTAACATGCATTTAGTTTTCTCTAAATTCAATGTTAGCTTATGTTCATTCAGCCACTTAGCTACGGCCAGGAGATCTTGATTCAGCTTGTCACTCAAATCCTGAGACAACGAACCAATACAGTAGATGACCGTGTCGTCTACATAAAGTGATGCTTGGGAGGACTCCAAAACATCTGGTATAGGTCGTTGATATAGATAGAAAACAACAGAGGTACCAAGATGCTTCCCTGCGGCACACCTTGAGTGATTGGCAATTCACTGGACATCTCATTTGCACAACAAGTTCGCTGCTTCCTATGAGTGATATATGACTGAAACCATTGAAGGGAATTACCAGACAATCCTATCTCCATTAACTTCGACAACAGAATTCCGTGGTCCACCGTATCAAACGCCTTTGTTAGATCCAAAAATGCAGCCCCGCACACAATTTTCCTGTTCCATATTTAGAAGGACTTCATTTGCAAAGGATGTTAAAACCGATACAGTAGAGAGTCCTTGCCTGAACCCAAACTGTTTTCTAGTGAGTAAGTTGTTAGTACTCAAATATTGATGTAATTGCATGCATATCCATATCGTAGTATTTCCAGTCCAGTCCGCGTTTTACAAGTCCAGTCCAGTCCACGTTTTACAACATGGCACTCGCAAACGGCTTGAAAAGACTTCACTTTTGGCGCGAATATCCCATAATTCATTGTGACCTGTTATTACTTACCAATAAACATTTGGTCAAAATGACCAAAAAAGAATTGGTAAATCTTCCAAGTAGTTTTAACCAATAAAAAATTGGTTAATTCAAACAATATTTATTTGGTAGCCATTTTCCCGCGCGCTGCAAATAACAGCAACCAATTTTAAATTGGTTAAAAATAGCTTAACAATAAACATTTGGTCGAAATGACCAAAACAATATTGGTTGAAACTACCAATTTGAATTTAACCAATAAAATATTGTTTGAATTAACCACTAACTATCAGTTATAAATGATTGTACAATTTCAGTACACGATGTATAGCATACACTAATATTGAAAATATAGCAGTATATAGCTGCATCGAACTGCATGTAGCGATATAATCCAGTGGTCCTGTCATTCTGTTAACACTTATCAGTGGGTGCAACACTTATAATTGCGTGCCCCACGCACTGGTAATTGTTGAGCCAATGCACAAAAATTTTCGGTTAAACTATAGAATAAGTGCTCACCAATCAAATAGTATTTCACGATCTAAATGCTTTAAAAAACGAAACACTGTATCGACTCTAATCTTATTCACATGTTCACTTTTCCCTCCAAAAAGATAAATAATTTAGGATACATTGTAATTGGTGGCTCTTTTTACAGTGATACGATTCTTCCAAGTCGTAAACGAACAGGTGTTCTGGCGCCTTTTTTAATTCTCTTAAACGCTCAAGGACGTTTTCGTGGCAATTGATGTTCAGTATTCTTGGAGCCTCGACAAACGAGTCCCAAACCAAATGCTTGCTATTAACACGTTCTATAGCTTCTATACCGTACGTCTGCCATCCTTCGTCTATATTACATTCGTTTTCCTGACACAACTGCGTAATTTCATTTGCAACTGTATCAGCGTAAATTGCTTCCAACAATTTGAGGGGGTTCCGATATAATCGACTTTCGTCAACCATGATTCGTACGTTTGTACGTTGTTGCTCCAAAGCGAAATTTTTCAAATTGTGCTATCTACGTGTGCTCCCTACTTCTACGTTTAGAGAACTACAAGATCAGGCTAGTCCAGTCGTTAACAACCTTTTTATACAAGCTCAGCAAAATCAAGTTTGGGCAATGTCGTTAAAGTAGAATGTGTTCAGTCTTTCTGTCCTGCTTAAATCAATGGGGAAAAAAGTATTTTGCCAGGAGTGGGGATCAACTCGGCCATCCTAGCATTCTATATTTTACGACCATAAAATAGGCTTTAACTTAAGGGGAAAATTCATGGTTTGGGCAATGTCGTTAAAGACTTAAAGTACATTGTGTTCACCCATGTACAACAGTTAATGACTTCTTAATGACTTTCGCTATTCAATTCCAACCTAGCAACCATGCAAGTAAGCGTTGGGTCCAAGACGGTTTTATTTCATAACTCGCTAAATCAAATTGTTTTAAATCGTCTACACTTATTCGAACGGCTTCTCGCACTGTTTCAGTGTCACAAAAATCGCTCACTTTGTGAACTAAAGTCAAGTAAGACATAATTCTGCAAAAATTTGAAGGCTCTAACTCTTGATATGCTGGACATAAATTTTCAAATACATTATCTCTTCCAATACTACATATCATGGAGTTATATCTATCTTCATGATTTTCTAAAAGCAGTTTGATGTAAAACCGTAAAGTATCCTTCGTTAATTCTACGTTATTTTCCTTAAAAACATCCAGCATTAGCCAGTGAACTCTAAGTAATCTGGAATGATAACTTGGCCGCCATGTTTGAAGCCACTCATTTTTTGTAGGTAGCCCCAGTCCCTTTTTAATAAGTAAAAAAAATAATTATTATTATTAATGGCCAACAAGAAGATGCGATGCCGAATTGCCGAAAATAACAACACTTGAATAAAACAAGGACTAAAAGCTGAGGATAAATAACAATGCCTGGGATAAGTTTTGGGACAGTCAAACTGTTTTATAGAATATTTTTATTCAGTTGAAGAGCGAAGTTTCCTTCGGCACGTCCAAACTTTCATCATTGTTTCAAAAAACAAAAGTAAAACTCCTCACTTTTTGCTGCAGATAGATGTAAAACAGTCAGAAGTCAGAACTAATTGGAAAACCAGGTTTGAATCCCAATCATTGCAGTCTTTCTATGGAAAAAGTGTTTTTCTTGCAAATTTTTGCATAACTCAATAATAACTCATGAATTATGCATAACTCAATAATAACTCATGAATTATGCAGGTGACTAATTAAAATTCATGCATAAAATTGGGGCCATTAAGCTCGAGATATAACTACTTTCACGAAATACAGTATATATTAGAAAATAGAAAGTAATCCAAATTAACTCAAAGACACAAGCATTAAGTTCTAGCAAATGATAGCATTCTGCCATATTCAGTATATTAATTGGAAAAGGAACCTTGAGCCACATTTACTGATTTATTCTTATACTGCTATGGCAGTAAAATTAAAAGTAAGAGACTACGAGTAAAGTAACAATTATTATAGTTAAATTTTTGGAGTAAAAATTAGTATGTTCTATGCGTAGCGGTAAAGAGAGCATGTGGCTCCACAAAGTCAAAGCTGTCCTTTTGAAGGAAAAAACGTTCTTTTTTCAAACAGGAACGTAAAACAAATGAACAAATAAGATGTAACATTATAAGAGGGAAAAGGTGACCATAAAACGTTATTTTATGCCTCTCCAACAGTAATTTGCTTCCTATGCCCTCATATCAGCTATTCTAGAAACTTTTCTATCCGTGTAGTTGCTTCATTTTTGTACATGTAAATGTCTGTTGTGTATCTATCTGCTGGAGAGTATTAAAAGTTTAGAACTCATACATGTATTAATACAGAAATTATCAGTAAAACTGTAAAACGTTCTTAACCGCCAAAGCTTTCCAAAATAGGCAAATATGCAAATAAATATCCAAGAATTCGAAGCGAAAGTGAAACTTGATACAGAGTGGCTGAGTTTATGCTGATTATAATCACGCTATATAGTTTCAAAGATATTATTCGTTTCGAACGATCAAGATGTTATTCTAGTGGCACGGCAACAGAAGCCATCATGAGGGTTATATTGAACGACCTCAATTCAAACGAATTCATGTTTGAACTACAGAGATATCTGGCATATTTGAGAGAGACGATATCGATTACAGTTTAACTTCCTGGTTCGTGACTATATTTCATCGTTGCTTTATGAAAGAAAAACTTACCTTTCAGCTCGACACATCTCAGTATGAATACACTAAGTGTTAGGTACCCCAACATACTGTAAGCCATCACTGAGATATTAACACAGCGATATTGATCCTGAATATTATAGCGTCATATTTTTTGCCACCAGCCATGTTGTCTCTGTACTAAACATGTGAAATATGATCTTGCTGAAAACGTTTTAATTATAAACTTTTAATTATAACTTAAATTTATACATTGTGATCTATAAATTGGCTTTAATGATCCAAGCACATTATATACTAAAATACACCGGTAATTAAATTAAACACACGCCAAATTTGTGGGAGAACGGGTTCGGGGTGAAGACTGAAGTGAACCAATATTTATACTCTGGTCAACCCAAAGACTCATTCTAGCCTTATGTTTTCATCCCGCGGGGGTATACACGAGACCCGCTAGGAGAGACTGAATGCCCTAGGGGTAAAAACCCCGATAGAGCCCTGTCATCAAGGTTGCGACCCTCTCCGACGTTACCTGAACCAATGGGTGATAATCCCCTTGGAAAGTCCTTACGATTCGACTGATTATATTTCCATGAAATAATCTGAGTCTATGGGCAATGAAGTTGACCATTTGGAATACTTCAACCCCGAACCAAAAGCTTTATTCAACATCAACAAGTTTATATTTATACAACATGAACATTCACAGCAATAAAATTGTTCGTGTTTTCCTCTTGGATTAATTATCCAGCATAACTAAAGCAAGGCCATATCCAGCATAACGATAAAGCAAGAACATTTCCAGCGATACGATAGAATTGATCGTTTGTTCCTCTTGGATTACCCTGCATGAAAATAACTATATAATGAGATAGATAAATATATCGTCCATTAGATTAGTTCCTCCAACATGTAAAATAGAAGGGTGGGTGGGTAGAAATTTAAAATTTTTATTCTTGCAAGATTTCGTGTTTATTCAGTTGAAACATTCGGCAAATTGACACGCTTGACGTTATATAGCGCGCTTTGCCTATTGCCATTGAAAAATGATTGGCAGTAGAGTCATTCGATTGGCTGAGCAAATTGCATTCGTATTGAACGTGTCTGGACATACTTTGAACTTTGATCAGAAATATTTTCTTGTGAATTTAGTGGGTGTTGACAGGCTTTTTCCACTTGTTGGATAGTAAAACAAACCTTAATTTAATGTGTTGTCTCATTAAACTTGTGTTTATGTAAGCATGCCTGGAAGCATGTGACAGGTCTGCTGAGTGCCACGAAAAAAGGCGCGAGGACACACAAAAATTAATCACTTTGCCGAAGTTTATCAAAAACTACAGTTTATGACCGAATGTTTACCCCAACACTAGCCTCTCCCCCTATAGCACTCCCCCAACAGCGCCGCTACGCAGGCTAATATTCGCTTTGGTTAACCGGATAACATGCGGCCAATGTTTATAAATCTGCTGCAAGAAGTTTCATATAAACTTAGTCAAAGCAGCCCAAACATATTTATCATAGTAATAGCCAAAACCGCGAAACGCTATAACTATAAGACTGTTTTGACAGTGTCGGACTCATATTAGACTCTGGCATACATAACGCGCTTCACTTCGCATTTCCATAGTAATCTGTTGCAAATCGAATTTCGATGGATTTAAATCACACGGGTTAGGATAAAATGCGGATACGGATGCGGACGGATACGGACGGATAAAATGCTGATGAGAGGATAAAATGCGAATGAGAGGATAAAATGTGGATGAGAGGATAAAATGTGGATGAGAGGATAAAATGTGGACGAGAGGATAAAATGCGGACGGGGAAAAAATGCGAACGGGAGGTAAAATGCGGACGGGGGGATAAAATGCGGACGGGGGGGTTAAAATTCTGACTGGGGGGATAAAATGTGGATGGAATTGCGAAAATACTCAACATATTAAAAAATAATAGAATTATATTATTATTATCTTTTATTCATTACTATTACCAAATTTTAACAGAACTGAACGAAATATTTCTTAACGAGCTCATAGCTGTTTAATGATTGTTTCAGAGCATATATTTAACAATTATACCATGAGCTCGAGTCGTATATGAGCTGATAGCCGACGAGGTGCGTAGCACCGAGTAGGCTATCAGCCATATACGACGAGAGCGAATGGTATAATTGTTTTATACTATAGCCATTAACTGCATCGATAGACTATTATGTACTGTAATATTTTGACAGTTTGTGCAGCCACAATCCGTGTCACAACTTGGCCTAAAAAGTTCAAATGTTTTTGTTATGTTTTTGTTTTAAAACTTAAAGTGAAACGGAGTTTTAGAACATTTCTGAAGACTTGGGATATTTTTATATAAGTTTTCAGGTAAAACAAGTGCTTTTTAACTGCATCGTTATTTGTTTTTGCTTGCTATTTTCCCCCCCAAAAATTATATTCTGAAAATGTTTTTTCGTTGCTCTTTCGGTACTACTTCTTGTAAGAAACTTATATCTAAACTAGTTTCTACATTATAAATCCATTTGATAACCTGTAAACAATTGCTGGAAGTTTTTTCGTGCTGTTTCCAAAAAGTTGTTTTCGGGTTGGCAAAACTCTTATAGTGCTTGTGCCGCCATTTTGTTTTTGCTACTCGCTGTATGATAGATAGATAGATAGATAGATAGATAGTTTAATTAACATTAAGAACTTGCAGCCTTTACAGCTGAATTATGCCTATGCTTTACAATTAGAAGAATATTAAATATCACATAGCTATGTACAAAAGGTGTAAAATCGTATCCATTATATAAAATATTTACTCGAATTATGCATGATAAAACTGTCTCTGAACCTATTTGTCATACACACTGGAAGTTTAAAGTTTCTATGTTGTCTTAAGAAGGGTTGACCAGTATTTTCATTTACAGGAGGTAGTAAGCCCTTTAGCTTATGATTAGGATTGCTTACTATTTCATTGAATAGCTTGGTAGTTAGTTGTTGTCTTCGATCAAAGAGTGACGAAATGTTCATTGTTTCCAATACTTCTTGATATTGCAGTTCAGGGAAGATTATGCGGAAGGTACGCTTTTGAAGTCTTTCCAGATCATTGGACAGGTACTGCGGAAGTGAGTCATGAAATGCTTCACAAGCATACTCGATAACAGGGCGAATGCATGTAACATAAAACTGAAATAAATCATTTGGTGGCAGTCTAGCACGCTTTAGTTGTCTTAGGAAATATAGCCGTGAAAATACTTAAATGGTTTTTTGCAACAGATTCAGACATGGTTGAATCATCGACATATTTCCAGAAATCATCCACACCGGGTACATTAATATCATCAATCATTATCGCAAATAGCCAGGGACCCAATTTGGTGCCTTGTGGGACGCCTGCATGAACATTACTCCACTCTGAAAAGCAGTCATTGCTCAATTTTACTCGTTGTTTACGGTTACTTAGAAAGTCAAAAATCCAGTACTTAATGGTTTCAGGGATGTTATAAGTTGTCAGCTTTTTCGATAAGATGTTGTGATCGATCAGATCAAAAGCTTTGCGGAAATCGAATAACATGACGAATATTTTTTATCCAAGTATGTAGCATAGATATAAGTGGAATGGGTGGCATGGGTGGTACAAGAGTTTGGCACAGTTCCAAATTGTCTTTTGTCGATTCTGCGCATAACAGCGGGTTTCAAAAAACGATTCACAACAAACTCCTCACCAAGTTTTGACAAGATGGATGTTAGTGAGATGGGACGCAAGTGATTGTTAATATCTTGAATCGACTTTTCTTTAGGAATTGCAACCACGTCCGCTTTCTTCCATGATGGAGGTAAATGGCATTCTTGGTAGGAGCAATTCAGAATATCTGTGACCGGGCCAGAGAATAGGTCGGCATTTTCTTTAAGTAGCCAAGGCGGTATACCGTCGGGACCGTATGCTTTTTTTGGATTGAGTTTTATCAGCTTTTCAAAGACGTCTGCAGGTGTCACAGTAAGTACTTCATCACACACGACTGGAAGATGGTGATAATCCAAATGAAGAGGTTCAAAGACAGACATGGGAGACAGGAAAGTGTTATTGATCTCATTTGCTAAAGCATTTTTCGTTGCACTGGATGGAGTTTCATTAGGTCGTAAAGCTTTCACCATTTTATCAGTATTCTTATCAACTACTTTCATACCACTCAGCCTCTTTACTTCATTCCACCATGTTGAAGGTTTGCATTGTTTTAAGTGTTGAACACTAGTTTCGTAATACTTAGCTCGGCAAATTTTTCTTTGGCGATTGACTTGGTTCCTTAAGCGTTTAAACTCCTCAAGATTTCCTTGGTTAAGAGCTTTTTGTCGATTTCTAATAAGGTTTGATAGTGTCGAGTTCATCCACGGTGGGTCGTTAGTTTTACTCTTTTTGCGACGTAGCGGGAGAATAGAGTCCATACCAGTGTTAACAATAGTTTCTAATAAAACAGTTTTTTCATCACAAGAATGCACTCTACTAAGCATCCTAGGGATGTCAACTAGCTCCAGGTATTGACGCATTGCGAGACGGGAGCTTGGTCTTAAGTCTCTCACCTTCACCTCCACCTTCACCTCCTTGAATTTTACCACGTGCAATAGGATTTATCTCGATAGACATGTGGTCCGACAACCCGAAAGGAGCACGCTTAATAGGTTGGTCAAAGAAGGCACTAAGATTCGTTAATACAATGTCAAGAGTATTGTTTCCACGAGTAGGGAATTTAACGAGCTGTTTTAAATCATAGCCAGTTCTTAGACGTGTTGTGTTCAGTTTATTAAAGTCTCCAAGAAGTATAAACCACATTTAGGAAAACGTGATTCCATTAATGATAGGCAGTTAAACAAATAATTCAACATATTTGTATTATTCGCACTTGGAGGGTGATATACTGTTCCTACGATCAAATTTGTAATTCCTGTAGGTAATCTGGTTGGACACATGTTAATCCATAGCACTTCAAACGAGCTATCAGATAATTCGTCTAACCGTGAGAATTTAATGGTATCTTTATTGAATGGAATTGAATGGAATTGGAAATTGTTGGAATCTGACTCCAGTTTCTTCGATTCTCTGCAGGTTTAACTCCACCTGATTTAGTATCGACTTGAGGCTTTGCAACGGTCCTAAAAAAGGCGGGCTTTCGTGATGTCTGAAATGGTAACCTTGTTGGGGACGGTTGGTTTCGTGAAAGAAATTGCACATCAAACCCTTCGAACAACTTCCCTTTCTTTTCAGGAAAGGGCAGGGGGTCAAATGTTTTGGATTAGGAAGGGTCTCGCATTCTTTGTTGCTGTGGTTAGGCTTCGAATGGGAGAAATCGCAATTTTTCCCTTTGACACAGTGGCCGCGGCGAAAAAGAAATGGGCAGGGGACTGTATCCTTGGAGGGTTGAGACGTAGTTCGGGATCAGTCTGATTATTTGCGTTAGTCGCGACAAGTTGACGAGACGCAACCGCACTTGCAGAAGAATTCACGTTTCCTTCTTTTGTATTCATGCCAGTCGAACATTGGCTATTGTCGATAAGGTCACTAGTTCCATGTAAAGTTTTATCTAATTCAATTATCTCGATTATTTTGTTCTTTGACTTTTCACTATACAATGCTTGGTTTGCAACTTTAGACGGTTCCCGATGATTAGCTTCCTCTGTTATTCCGCAGCGTTTATCCTCGTTTATGAGACGCACAGAAGTTACCAAGCTTGCCTTCTCCTCTTCAAGTATTTTGATTTTCGTATTTAAATCTGAGACAATATAAGCAAGATTGTTCATGCGTTCAGAGTATTCAGCATTTTCTTTCTTGAGGTTTGCATTTTGACAGCGTAGAACTTCGTATTCTTCCTGAAGTTTCTGTAATTGTAAGCATTCAGTTGATGGTTGAGAACTTTGGCATAGAGATTCAAATTTGGATAAAATTTCCGTGGCAAGTTTAAGTTGATCGATTTGGACTTTGATCTCATTAATCGCTTCAGTGAGCTTGTCGTTGTTATGCAAGTTTGGAGATTTAGCATTAACGTTGCTCAATTCTCCTTCCTCTGAACTTGAAATCAATTGTATTTTATTGTAGATGTCTTCTTCTATTTCATTAGCTTTGATTCCTAAGATCGATAGCATTTTCTTGCCTTGGTACCATTTTATTTTAACGATCTCGCTCTCGGTTGAGATCTCACTCTCGTTCGTAAACGCTTTAACGTCGCCTCCAGGGGAAGACCAACCTCCAGTTAGCTTTAGTTCGTTCGCAATAAAAGCCTTGAGCATTTCAAGAGTGCCTCTCCACTTGAGCTTAGAGTCTTCTACAGTAAAATACTTATAATTATCTTGATCCATAGTTGAATACCAAAGTAAGCCTTTTTTTCGGCTTGCACTGGGCCATCGAATGAAGGAATGGTCAGATCACCTGAAGCTAGTAACCGATATAATGAAGAAATAAATACTATTGATAGTTGCTCTTTAATGAAATTAATTCTATTTCTAATGAAAGAGGCTTTAAAATGGCCTTTTTAAATATTGTTAACTTGCCAAAACGATATGATGAAATTAGCTTTTCCTTGTCAAACAAATTCATCGATTTAATAGCATTTAATGAAACAAGGCTTGATTCATCAATATCAGATAATCAAATGTATATTGATGGATATGATATTATTCGAAAAGATAGATCAAGAAATGGAGGTGGTGTTTGTATGTATTTGCGTAGCTCCATTAATTATCGTATTAGGCATGATCTACTGCCTAATAATCTTGAGGCTGTTTGTATTGAAATCATTAAGCCTCAAAGTCAGCCATTTGTCGTAGTAACAGCTTATAGACCTCCAAATTCGTCATCTGAATTTTTTGTTGATTTAGAAAATCTTGTGAAAAAAATAGATGATGAAAACAAAGAAATTCACATTCTTGGTGATTTAAACTGTGATTTACTTAAAACAAATCCAGACCAATTAACTAAAAAACTCAAATCCATATATGAACTATATCAATTGTCACAAATGATTGATGAAGCTACGCGCATAACATCAACAACATCCACCCTTATTGATCATTTTATTACAAATAGACCAGAGAAAATTTCTGACTCTGGGGTAATACATACTGGAATTAGTGATCATAGTATGATTTTTGCAATAAGAAAAATCAATTTTTCAGTAAAACGTCATGAAAATATTGTTGAAATTAGAAACATGAAGAAATTCAATGATCAAAAATTTCTTAAGGATTTGCAGAATCAGCCCTGGGATCATATCTATTATTTTCCTGATAATCCAAATAGTATGTGGGAGATGTGGAAAAAAATCTTTTTAGAGGTCCTGGATAAGCATGCACCACTTCAAAACAAAAAGGTAAAATCAAAAATGTCCCTTGGATTACAAGCAAAATTAAAATGCTCATAACCGAAAGAGATAAATTGAAAAGAAAAGAAATTATTACAAAACAAGAATCTGATTGGCTCAATTATAAAAAGCCAGAAATGAAACAAATGCCGAAATAAGAAAAGCCAAAACAGACTATTATTCTAAAAAGATTGCTAACCAAAAGTGCAACCCAAAACAGGCTTGGAAAACTATAAATAGTTTGATTGGAAAGGGAAAGAAACCCACAATTTTAAATGAACTAATTATCAATGAATCTAAATTAACAAATCCTACAGACATTGCAGAAGGATTAAATGAATTATTTGCAAATGTTGGACCAAACTTGGCAAGCAATTTGGATGAACCCAGCTGTGATTTTCAAAATTATACTAAAAGTTCTGAATCCGAGTTCACTGCATTTAGACCAATTGTGGTCAACAAAATTTCTGATCTTTTAAGAGGGCTGTCTTGTAACAAAGCATGCGGTGTTGACAAAATTTCCAGTAAAATTCTTAAATTAGCATCACCAGCTATTTCTACTACACTTACATATATTTTTAATCAAAGTATTACTCTTTGCAGCTTTCCAGATGAATGGAAAGTAGCTAGAGTTTTACCTCTTTATAAAAGTGGTCATCGTAATATTCCTGGTAATTACAGGCCAATATCGATACTACCAGTCATAAGCAAAATCATGGAAAGAATACTGTACGACCAGCTGTATGAATATTTAACTAAAAACGAAATTCTTTCTGATAACCAGTTTGGCTTTCGTAAGTTTCACTCCACCGCTACGTCCCTATTAGATTCAACAAATAGTTGGTACGTTAACATGGATAGAAAAATGTTTAACTTAGTAGTTTTTATAGATCTGAAAAAAGCATTTGACACCGTAGATCATCAAATTCTACTTGAGAAGATGAGAATATATGGTATTAAGGATAAGGCACATTCGTTGTTGAGATCATATCTTACTGATCGCACCCAAAAATGCCAAGTAAATGGTGTCGTCTCGTCTGAACACAAAGTTAAATGTGGTGTTCCTCAAGGCTCCATTTTAGGTCCTCTATTTTTCCTAATATACATAAATGATTTATCTGAATGCCTAAATAGGACAAAGCCAAGACTTTTTGCAGATGACACAAACCTAACTGCTTCCGGTGGATCAATAAATGATGTTGAAAATGCAATGAACTCTGATTTGGAAAACCTCAGAATGTGGCTAAACGCAAACAAACTGAGCCTAAACATTGCTAAAACTGAATTTATGCTTATTGGAACAAGATCTCTAGTGCATACTGTTTCAGATTCACATTTAAACTTAATGATTGAAAACAAACCAATTAAACAAGTGCAGGAATATAAGACACTAGGAGTAATAGTTGATCAGCATCTTTCTTGGAAAAGCAACACTGAGAGTATCTGTAAGAAAATCACATTAGGCATTTCTGTTATTAGAAAACTAAAAGAATTTGTTGACCGTGATACACTTGTTTCTATATTTAATGCAATTGTGCAACCATACTTTACTTATTGTTGTGAAGTGTGGGACATTTTTGGTGAAACTCAATCACAACGATTACAAAAGCTCCAAAATAGATGCGCTCGAATTATTATGGACATGGGAAATGAGGTTAATGCTCAAATTGCATTAAATTCGTTAGGTTGGGAGACACTAAAAGTACAGAGAACTAAAACCAAGGCAAAATTAATGTTCAAAATTTTAAATAAATCTGGGCCGAAAAGTTTAACAGACCTTTTTAGCTACAAGAATGAGAATACACATTACTGTCTCCGTGACAATGAAACAACACTCGTTTTTCCACAGCCTCGCACAAATAGCATGAAAAAGAGTTTCAGAGGAATTGGGTCCCAGTCTCTATTTGAAAGAAAAATTGCTGCTCATGTTGCTAAATAATATATTTATATATATAAATCCTTTATTGTAAATAGTTAACTATATGTTTTGTTAGTTGTCTATATTGTCAATTTTGTCAATTGGAACAGTTACATTATTTCTATAATAACTTTAGAACACACGCCCTTCGTGGAAATCAATACTTTTAATTGACGTAGTTAGCGTGTCAAAATAAAATTTTCTATCTATCTATCTATCTAATACCAGCGTCTATATCACGTCTATATCATGAGCTGTTATTATACTCTCACATTCTTTCACATACAATTGACCAATCATATGTCCTTGATAGGGTCACGTGCCTGTCCGACATTTTACGCTTATCGCCGCTTTTTTCCTTGTTTATCTCACCTTTTTACATGTTTTGTTAATTTTAAACACAAAACAAACGGCAGGGCGAAGTAATGTAAAACAAATAAAAGGATTTGGAAAATTGAGGTCGTTTCTTTTATCAGTTTTGTTCAAAAATAAAGCGCGGGAAAACATGTCTTTGAAATTCATTTGTTTACAACAGGTCAAAAGGTCAGTATATGAGTTATTTTTCTGCTTTTAAATTATGTCAAATCGTCTTAAATAGACTGAAAGATAGTTAGTATTATTAAGGTGGCCCGGGAAGCGGGAGGAGACGGAGCGGGATGCGGGAGTCATGCGAGGGCGGGAGGCGGAAGAAGAATGAGGGACGTTAAGTTTTTTAATGACTTTTTAGTCCCTTTTTAAGCAAACTATCAAAAATCAGAACCAAACAATGTTGACTATTCACTATTTTAACTGGCATTAAACTTTATCGTCAGTCATGACAGTCATCGGAGGCATTTTTTAGTCCTTTTTAATGTCTATAAATGGCATTCGACTTACATCCGCAGGTGGTTGGAGTTCTGTCGGCGTGTTTCCACATTCAAGGAAATTTCCTTTTTTAAGGATATTTTGACCGAAAAAAGGAGTTTCAAGGAGGGAAAAAGGACGAAAAAAGGAATCAAGGAAATCTAAGGAATTTTTGAGTAACTGAATTGTACTGAATTGTTTTGAAGATTCTTTGTATAAAAAACTCTTTTGCAGCCTATGAGCAAGTCAGTAGGATCTACAATGACTACAATGAACAATTAACTTGCTCTGGTAACTGTGTTTCCTTTTGGGTCCTTTTGAAGTTGACCACCAAGCGGTAAATGTACCACGTGACTATGTACCATGTACAACGACCGCGGCAAAGCGTGACAGTGCTAGTAAATACTCATTAAATGTCCTTAAGACAAAGAGAAAACTACAAAACGTGACATTACAAAATCAATATGTTACAAAATTCCCACAAAATTTCGGCGTATTAGCTGTTAAATAACCGAAACTCGATCCCAGTCATGAGCAAAATTAGATAGGACGGCTTAATATAGCAACATAGCCAAGTTAGTAGAAACACTGCAATCATCATACAACCATATTTTCCTTTATTCGTGTTACATCTGTTGAGTTATACGTATTTATAGAGTAATACTGTAGTGTCCGTGAGCAAGAGTACTAACACCGTCTTTTCAGATAAAACGTTTGTCATCATATGGACTTAGAGCGATCTTATTTAATTAGTGAGTAAATTTCATGACCGTCACTGCGAATCTGATTCATGGAAGCTCTTGTTTGCGTCTTATTGAATAAGCTAACCTTATAATTATCATGTCTTATCTGTTTCTTTGTGACTGATTTCTTGACTCCTTTAGCTGTTTTCTTTTCTACTGGTTTGTTGTTTTCCATATACAGGATGGAGTACATCTTCGGTCGAAGACCGATAAACTCTTGAGTGGAGATGCCATGCGTTTCATCTTTCATCTTGCCAAGGACTTTCTTGTTTCTAACATTGTGTAAGGGATGATCGTGCGCGTATTCCGATGTGTCAAATAGCTCTTCATTCTTCAAGCATGTCTTCATAGATATCTGGAATGTTAACTTTATAACACAAACTATCGGTAATTCGGTATCGGTGAAAAGTAGCTTGGCGTTAACATCATACTTATGCTTCATATACTCATAATGAAACTGATACATAAGAACTTTCGAGAGATCTAAGATAGTGAATCCAACGTAGAATGGACGGTTTAGATACAGCTTCGTCTTCTTCAAATTTACAGCTGCCAGATCCTCGAAGAAAATACGGAACGAGTTAAATGATGGACGTGCAGTTAACTTGGATAGTTGACTAACTTGACATTGACGCGTTTCCGAAGGTTTTCCATGGTCTTACCAAATACAGAATTGTTCATCAACTTGTAAAAATCTTTCTCAAAGTCGTTCGCGGCGTGTTTTCGCTTTTCTGTGTTGAAATCAATATAGGTCTTAAGCCATGGACTCTGAGAGTTAAACACTAGAACTCTATTGATTTTGGTCAGTTCCATTCCCAGTGCCAGATACTGCTTGTAGTTGTGTGCGATGTCGTGCACGATGTAGTTGGTCTTGTCATTGAGGTTGGGAACTAGTTTGGGGACAGCGACATTTCCAAGGTTAAGATCTTTAGAAAGCTGTTTGCAATAGAGTGATAACACTTTCGGGGAAATTTTCATCTTTTCTGGAGCTAGTGGATAGTCAAAGTTCAAACCTTTTATATTGTGTGATTTTATTGCGGATTACAGCTGGGGAGGCAAGCGTTCGCGATACCTGGCACCTCCGACGGGGATTCAGCGTATATATTGAGGGATTTTTACGGGATTTTGTTTACAATTTGGCGAGTATTTAGTACGGAATTTTGAACGGAATTTTCACACATTTATACGGGGATTTTCTACGGGACATTGTACGAGGTTACTCTGATCTTTACAGGAGTTCTTACGGGATTTATAAGAAGGGTTTTAGAGGATTTTCATGTAATTCTACGAGGTTTTAATACGACGAGATTTTAACAAGAATTTTATACGGAATTTCCACGAGTTTCTGCGGGATTTTACTCGCGTTCTCCACGAGTATCACACGAGAGGATAAATACTACAAGAAATACTACAGAACACCTTATTAATTACTGGGAACACATATATCGGGATTTTCTACTGTATTTTATAAACGTAAGGGAAAGGGTGTCTATCAATTGGAAGTTTAATCTGATAAACAATATATCACCATGACAACCAGTGAAGCAAAACTTAAAGCAAAATTAATTCAATTACAAATCACAGCAGAGCGCACAAACACTGTACTTGAGACCGAAGACCCGGAACGCATTGAACGACATATGAATGCTTTGAGGGCCATTGTCACTGAAGCTGATCAATACAGGAGGGAAGAAGAAGCGAGGAAAATTACTGCGGAAGAGGACCTTACAAAAATCGGGGAGTGGAATACTGAGATTGAAGAGAAAGTAGCTAAAGCAGAACAGGAAATCAATCGGTTGAAGATGTGGAATGAGGGTTATATTCGAAGGCGTGGCGAAGAACAACGGAAACAAGAGTTAATGTTTGAGCAAGAGCTGTTCGAAACTCGACTTAAATTTCAGACTGAGCTACAACAAGCCAAAGCGACAAAGAATGCTCAACTCAGTGAGGAAGCAACTTTGAAAACAGAGAAGAATACCCAAGCTAAACTACCCAAACTGATTATCACAAAATTTAATGGTACTTACCAAGACTGGCCAAGGTTTTGGGAGCAGTTCCGAGAGACGGTTGATAAAACAGGGATTGAACCAGTTATAAAGTTAACATATCTGCGGGAATTACTTGACATCAAAGTCCGCAAGACCATTGAAGCCTTACCATTCACAAGTGAGGGGTACAACAGAGCCAAGTCCATTCTGGAAGAGAAATTCGGGAAAGAATCTGAGATCATCAAAGCATATACCCAACATATTTTTGATCTCCCAACCATTCCAATTCTCAATGTCAATAGAATTCATGAGTTTACGGAAAAGCTGACTTATGTAGTACAGTCATTAGAGACTATGGGGAAGTTATCGCAAGTCAACGGCAACGTAGCCATGACCTTAGACAAGTTATCTGCCATCCGTGGTGATCTCGTGCGGACAGACGATTCGTGGGAATCATGGGACTTCATCAAGTTGACGGAAACGTTGAGGTTGTGGACTCGTCGCAATCCTGTGGAAAAGCCTGCGAAAGGTAATAGGCGACAATCAGGAAAGCTACTCAATGTACGGCGTCAGGATGTTAGAGTTTGTGTTTACTGTGAGGATGCATCACACAAGTCAAGTGATTGTCCAAGTGTTATGTCACCATCAGAAAGGAGAGAGATCCTGAAGAAACGTCATCTTTGTTATAACTGTACAAGTTCTACACATCGGGCGAGCGAATGTCAGAGCAAGTCCAAATGCCAGCTATGTGATCGCCGTCACCATACATCGATCTGTGAGCAGAAGGAAACTAAGAACAAGGAAAAAGGAAAGACTTTGCTAATTTCAACCGAACAGAGCGCTGAAGGAATCTTTCCAATCTTACAAATAAAAGTTGATGGTGTTGAGTGTAGGGCATTAATTGACTCCGGTGCGGGCAGTTCTTGTGCTTCAGCCAAACTGATCAATTTATTACAGAAAAAGCCAATCGATATCACAAAGAAGAGAGTAGACATGCTGATGGGATCACAAGTGGCACATCTTGAAACCTTCCAAACCTCAATTGGATCGGTAAGCGGCGATTTTCAGATGGAAGTGAATTTGACCAAAGTAAACAGAGAGGAACTTTTGACCATTGACAATCCAGGATACCAAGACCTGATTAAGCAGTACCCTCACCTGAGAGGAGTGGAAGTAGTTGATCATGATCTGAAACCCAAGTTGCCTGTTCATGTTGTGCTGAGCGCTGTAGAGTATGCGAGGATCAAGACAAACACCAAGCCACGCATAGGTCGAGAGGGGGAACCAATAGCAAAGTTGACTAAACTTGGATGGTTTGTGATGTCACCTGGGGCAGAGTTTGACCACAACCGAATGTTATTCACACAAACCACTCAAACAGATTATGAACGGTTATGGCGTTTAGACGTGCTTGGGCTTGAGGATACATCAGAGAATGATCAAAGTGATGTGTACATTGAATTCAAGGAGCAATTAGAGCGCAGTGAGCAAGGGTGGTGCGAGTCAGGGCTCCCTTGGAAGGGAAACCACCCTCCATTACCAACCAATGAAAGAGGAAGTTTGCGTCGCCTTGACAACTTGGTTCGAAAGCTAGAACGAACAGGTAAATACGAAACAAATGATCAGATCATTAGAAGCCAACTGGGAGAAGGGGTCATTGAACGGGCTCCAGAGAAGTCATCTGGTAATGAATTCTACTTACCACATAAGGGCGTTGAGAGACAGAATGCGGAATCTACTAAACTCAGAGTGGTGTACGATGCCTCGGCGAAGGAACAGACTAACTTACCATCTCTTAATGAGTGCCTAAATCTAGGGCCACCGCTTCAAAACAAGTTATGGAGTGTCCTTGTTCGACAAAGATCATATCCAGTCTCAGTATGTGGAGATATAGCGAAAGCATTCCTACAAGTCCGTGTTAAACAATGTGAACGTGATGCACTCAGATTCCATTGGAAGCACCCTGGTGATGATTTCATACAAGTGTATAGATTTACACGCGCCTTATTCGGGCTTACATGCTCTCCCTTTCTTCTTGGCGGTGTCATTGACCAACATTTAGAACTCTGGCAGAGTCAAGAACCTGAAATGGTAGCTGAGCTTCGGAAAAATCTATATGTGGATGATTTGTTAACGGGCGGAGTCACCATCGATGAGGCACAAGAGAAGAAGACAACCATGACCAAAATCCTAAACGATGCAACATTTAAGCTGCACAAATGGAATGCAAGTGAAAGAGAACTTGAGGATGACAGTAAGATCCTGAAGGATGACAAAGTCGAAAGTCAGACATTTGCAAAGCAACAACTCAATGTTCGGCAAAGTGAATCGAAGATGCTCGGTTTGCCATGGGGTAAGGAGTCTGATACCTTAACAGTCACATTCCCTAAAGAGTCGCCATCAACAACGAAGCGTGGGATTTTAAGCAAATTGGCAAGGGTGTATGACCCACTCGGACTGGTCTCACCAATAACAGTAGAGGGAAAGATGATTTATAGAGAAGTATGTGATGCGAAGTGGTCGTGGGATGCACAGATCGTGGGAATCTTGGCTGAACGCTGCAAAGTATAGGAGTCACTACCAGAAGGAGAATCGGTACCGAGATCTTTGGCACCACATCATGAAAGAATCAGAGTCTGCACGGATTTGGAGACGCAAGTCAGCAAGGTGTTTGCGCTGCAGTTTATGCAGTGGTAGAACAGTCTTCAGGGACAACTCAAACGTTAGTCGCTGCTAAATCCCGTTTGGCGAAAAAGGGGCTGACCATCCCAAGACTGGAGCTAGTTGGGGCTCACATGGCAGCAAACCTTGTTACCAATGTCCATCAGGCATTGGATAGCAACCTGGTCATCACTCAACACTGTTGGTTAGATAGCACAGTGGTCCTTTATTGGCTTCAAGATAAAGGGAAGTTTAAGCAGTTCGTGGCCAACCGTGTCAGTAAAATACAGAATCATACGGCGATTGAATGGCACCACGTACCTACAAAGGAGAACCCGGCGGATCTCGGAAGTCGCGGGACAAGTCAACTCAACCATTTGTGGAGATATGGTCCAGATTGGTTATCAAATCCAGATTCCTGGCCCACAAGTCCAGTGATCAAGCCGACTATCGAAAGCCGAGCTGAGGAGAAGGTTGACCGACAGATCGTTGCATGCACAGTCCAACCCAATGTCAAAAATGATGTATTCGACAGCTTGCTAGAAGCTCACATTACCAATGTCTGGAGAATCTTACGAGTATGTGCCTGGGTGTGTCGATTCGTGTCCAACTTAAAAGGGGAACGAGGAGGTCGAAATACTGGTCCACTTAAAACAGCCGAGTTGGAAGCACAACGAATTTGGTGGATCAAGAGAGTCCAGCAACAGCATATCAACGCAGAGGAATTTCAGAAAGATCGAATACAGCTCAACTTGCAAAAGAACGATCAGGGACTGCTGGAATGCAGAGGAAGAATCTTTGTGGAGTATCCGGTGTACTTGCCTGATAGTGCAACCTTTACCAAAGCAATTGTCCACCAAGCTCATGTTGATACGCTGCACGGGGGAGTAATTCTTACAATGTCAAAGATACGCGAAACATTTTGGATTCCAAGACTACGGAAGTTGATTAAACAAGTGTGCAAGAGTTGCTTTGGATGCAGGAGAGTTCACGCGGTAGCATACGGTTCGCCGCCGCCAGGACAGTTGCCGACCACCAGAACCCAGGGAGAAACAAGATACGAGGTAGTTGGAGTAGATTTCGCCGGGCCGATCAGGTATCTCGTGAAAGGGAAAACTGAAGGGAAGGCTTACTTATGCCTTTTCGCCTGCAGTTTAACACGCGGAGTTTATCTGGATTTATTATACACGTTAGAGACGGAGGAATTCTTGCGATGTCTGAAGAAGTTTGTCGCACGAAGGGGTCGACCAAAAATTATATATTCCGATAATGGAAGTACGTTCAAGGGGGCCGCGTCGTGGATTAAAAAGGTCAACAAGGATGAAGAACTGCACAATTACCTAGGCAAGAATTCGATTGAATGGAAGTTCAACTTGTCTCGTGAGAACCGTTCTATCAACCTTAGGGAGAAATGCCACCAATCGGATTTGGACTCCGAAACATTCGAAGCGGCGATTCAAAGTGCTGATGCTTTGGAAAACCATCCCAAAAACACTTTGCCGCAAAATACTGTATATCACGGTAATGAAAATTCGTTAGCGGTTAATTGTCCAACTATGCATGAATTTTCCTTTGTGGAAAATCTAGAGGGGAATTCAATAGAATCCTCTCAGCTATGTAATTTTAAATCCCAAAGTCATACGCCCGGGAAATACGGTGGCACACATAATTACAATCAAATCCCAGTTCGTATTACCAGACTCGGAGAACAACCGAGGAAAAGTCATGCAAAATCAATTCGAAGACCAAAAGATCGGAACCTTGTCGTTAATAATTACTGCACTGGTAATGATGTACCTTTACCGCAATATGAACGAAAGTGTAAATCTGGGAATGGCAAACCTAAACAAAACAGTGAAGCGGATTTTTGTACGCATCCCAAGTGGAAATACCAATCAATAAACTGGTTCCGCTATCATTATTAAGTGATTTCCCTAGAAGACATAATCCCTCAAATTGTATTTCCATTAAAGCAAACAACCAATGCACTAACAATCCGATACAAACTAATCTTAACGTACGTTCGAATGTACAAAACCGCTATCAAAGTTCAAGACTTATTCTTGCCCATTTAAATGTTAGATCGTTAAAAAATAGAGACAACTTAATACAGTTGAGACAATTAACACATGAACAACAGTATGATATTTTAACAATATCGGAATCATGGCTTAATTCAACGGTCCGAAATTCAGAAGTCGAAATTGAAGGTTATACGTTGTCACGTCTAGATCGCCTCAATAAACAAGGAGGAGGCGTTTGTGTCTTTACTCGCACTTCCTTGAAAACTAAGATTATAAAGGACATATCTGTAATCTCATCAGCGGGTTTTCATCAATTATGGCTGCAAATTCAACACAAAAAAATGAAATCGTTTTTACTATGTGTTGCCTATAGACCGCCGGATTGTCCAGTTTCATGTCTTGTGGAGGATTTTATGGACAATTACTCGTACGCTCTTACCTTTAGAAAATATATATTTGTAGCGGGTGACTTAAATTGCAATTTATTAAAAGTCAGTCCAGAATCTGAAGCGCTGAATGAAATGTGCAACAGTTTGAACTTATCACAACTCATTAAAGAACCTACTAGAGTGACTTTGCAGTCCTCCTCTCTCATTGATGTGATCCTGGCATCAAATACAAGTTTGGTTGAGAAAAGTGGTGTTGAAGTGACGCATATTAGTGACCATTACCTGGTTTATTCAATATTAAAACTTAAATTACCAAAACAATTGTCTGGTTATATAGTCACAAGAAGTCTCAAGAATTACTCCCCTGAACGATTTACCAGAGATTTGGCACAAATTACCTGGCAGGAAAACTCTATTGATAATGATATTAACCAAAAAACAGATAATTTTAATCAAAAATTTCTGAACGTTTTAAACATGCATGCTCCTATAAAGACTATAAAGATCAAACGTCGTTTGTGCCCTTTTGTCGATAGGGAAATTGTTGAAATGATGAAAACGAGAAAAATATTTCACAGAATCGCTCGTGAAACTGGTCAGGCTTTGGACTGGGACAGATATCGATCGTATAAGAATCAGGTTAAAGAAAAATTGAGAGAAGCCGAAAGAAAGTTTGCACATAATAAAATCAATAACAACAATAACAACAATAACTCCTTGTGGAAAATTATTAGAGAATGTATTCCTAGGAAAGAAATATCACGTCCAGTGTATTCTCGGAATGTTAGTGAGTTGGCAAATGAATTTAATGATTTCTTTACCTCGGTTGGGGCAAAAGCGTCTGTAGATTCGAGAGATATGGCTATTACATATGATCTTCCAAGAACTTCTCTTGAAATACCGTTTGACCATTGTGCAGAAGACGACAAATTTCACTTTCATCCTGTATCCTGTGACGTGATTCGCAGAATCGTGTACTCGTTTCCATCCAATAAGGCTCCCGGACCAGATAAGGTTTCCATGTCTTTGATCAAAGATGCTTTGCCCTACATTCTTCATCCCCTTACGGACATTGTAAACTGCTCGTTGCGAGAATCCACGTTTCCCACTGCGTGGAAGTTATCGGAAGTCATTCCATTGTTAAAAAGGGTGACTATGAAATAGCAAATAATAATCGTCCGATTTCCTTGTTATCGGCAGCATCAAAGATTTGCGAGCGTGTGGCTTTAGAACAGTTAACCGACTATACGACACAGAAGAAATGTTTAAGCGAACACCAAAATGGAAACAAAAAGATGCACTCAACCGAAACATTATATTTATTAATATCGGACAAGATTTTAAAATCCATGGATGATAAGGAGGTAGTGACTATAGTTTTATTAGATCTCTCTAAGGCCTTTGACAGTATAGATCATGCGTTACTATTGAAGAAGCTCAATGTGTTGGGCGTATCAAATACGGCAACATGTTGGTTCAAAAGTTATTTGACAGAACGCAAACAGGCTGTGCGTCTTGGATCGACACTCTCTGAAGAACGCGAAATTACCCATGGTGTTCCACAGGGTTCGATTCTTGGACCGATGTTATTTAACATTTATATAAATGATCTACCGATGGCACCAAAAGTATGTTCCCTAAAGTCGTTTGTGGATGATTCGAAACTTTTTCTGTCCTTTCCAATCAACGAAATGACGTCAGCGGTTGTCAAACTTAACGAGGATCTTCAAAGAGTTGCTTCCTGGTGTTCGTTAAATAGTCTCCTCATTAATCCAGAGAAAACGAAACTGCTCATGTTTGGAACTCGTTACATGTTGAAACAGATACCTACAAATTTTCAAATTTCCTTATTGGGGAAAGAACTAATTCCTGTAACTTCGGCCACAGATCTAGGCGTTACATTGGATAGCAGCTTAAAGTACGACGAGCATATTACTAAATTGGTTTCCTCTTGTGTAGGAAGCCTATGTCAAATTAACAGAGCAAAGCATATTTTTGATAAGAAAACATTACTTCGTATAATAAACGCTTTAGTTTTTAGTAAACTCTATTACTGTTCAACTATATGGTCAAATTCATCAAAGAAAAATATTGCAAAATTGCAAAAAGTTCAAAACTTTGCTGCACGTATCGTCACGGGAAAAAGGAAATTCGATCACATCACACCATCTTTAAAACAGCTAAACTGGTTACCAGTTAGTTACATGTTGCGTTTTAGAGACACCGTAATGGTTTTTAAATGTATCAGAGGTATGGCTCCATCATATTTGTGCTCCATGTTTGAGACAAGATCGCAGCTACATAATTTGAATACGAGAACTAGTGGAAATTTACAAATACCTTTTTGCAGGACGACGACCGGACAACGTTCTTTTAGCTATCGTGCTGTATCTATATGGAACAGTTTGCCAGAATGGTTGAAAGACAATAATTTTAGTTTGCAACGATTTAAACATGAACTTAAAAGTTTATTGTTAAAAGAATTTTTTGAAGATCAGGAATGACATTTTTAATAGTTCTTGAATAGTTTTTGTATCTGCGAATGCAGATATATTGCCATCGTGCTGTTAGCTGTTGGCTGTTTGCTGTTAGCTGTTAGCTTGTAGCCATTCAGCGACGAGCTTATTTAAATTGATAAAATTAGCAATAAAATTAACCAATCAGCAAGTGGCTTACAATGCAATGACGTAATGTTCCCCAAGGCCATTACATCATTCAATTTTGCCTGTTCGCAGGGTAGATCTTAAATTCAACATGGCGATTGACAAAATGTACGTTAATTCATAATATAAAACGTGGAAATACGAAGATAGTCAAGATACTAAGACTGGAAAGAATGCTTATCGAAGGACGAAGATCAAGGTAAGATATACTACAACATATTAATATATTAAACATTGACGCGTATTAAATTCTAAAATAAATTGTAAAATATAGCATCTTTTTTATGCACACAAGTTTTCAATACTAAAGTAAATTTGACTACCATGAATACTAGCTAATCCCACATTTTAATTTCACATTTAGCAATTCCACATTTTATAGTGGTCTCATTTCAATATTTCATTAAATAAAATATTGTGTACAGTTACAAATATAGTCTTGTTTATAGTATATAATATTATAATAGTTAAGACGGTAAAATATAAGACTGTACAATACTCCTTTTGGCATGACATTTATTGCAGATGGTGTCGCAATCACATACTTCATATCCATAGACAAATAAATTCTCCTCTAAATCGCTTATATTTAAAGACCATGTAAAGTCCATTCTGCGCATGTTCTATGGGGGGTCCCGCGATGTAAACAATGCCCAAATTTCGCGTTGTTTCGACTAAAATTCGACATCTTCTAAATCAGAAACTCGAATCTGTATTTATTTAAAGCATAGCGAACCAGAACACATCATATTTTTTAAATATAGCGTGTTTAAAATGTAAACAAACGGACGTTGCCGGTTTGTTTACATCGGGACTTTGCATCACCTTTAATGTCTTTTTTCAAGTAATCATGCGCCTGTACTTTACACACCACTCTCTGTGGGGTAAATTGTGATACTTAGGGATAGCGTTTGCGAATTTATGGAATTTTGGTAAATTTATGGAAATTTTTGCTGTCATATATGGAAATTACAAATTTGAAAGTGGAAGCACTGCCTCCTCGTGTAGTCCAGTGAGCTCCATATATATATCTGGAGTAAGAACTTCTAATGTTCGGCCAATAGGCCAAGTGAAGCCAAAGATGGCGGCAATTGACGTCCAAACTCATGAAGGTCATAAACAGTTTTCATACCATTTTTCTAGCTAATTCCAGTTTTTTCTAACAGATCGTATCGCTAATCAAGTTATTAGTTCATAAAATCATGATGTTATTGTTTACATCGGAGTAAAAACACGAAATTTCGGCACACTCCTTGCCGGCTTGTGCAAACCGCGCGGTCGAAAACAATAGAAAGGGATTGGCACTGGACGTCAATTTCCGCCATCTTCGGCTTCACTTTTTGGACATAAGTTCTCACTCCAGATATATATATATAGAGCTCACTGGTGTAGTCGTGTTCGCCATTTTTTGTAAACTGATTTTATCGATCGTCATTTTCTACTTTCGAAAGTTTAATATCCTGATATTGTTGCCATTATACTTGGATAGTTATCCTGATTTGGTAAGTATATTAAACATGAATTCTGGTAGATTTAGCAGTATGAATTGCAGCAGCTTTTGTGAGTTGTATCATTTGTATGGAGCCATGTTTCGCGTAATAGCAAAGAATAAACTTCTTCGAAGGCCAAGTAGACCTATTCGGAGAAGACGTCAACCTCTTCGGAGACCAAATCAGTCTCTTCGGAGACCAAATCAGTCTCTTCGGAGACCAAATCAGTCTCTTCGGAGATCAAATCAGTCTCTTCGGAGACCAAATCAGTCTCTTCGGAGACCAAATCAGTCTCTTCGGAGACCAAATCAGTCTCTTCGGAGACCAAATCAGTCTCTTCGGAGATCAAATCAGTCTCTTCGGAGATCAAATCAGTCTCTTCGGAGATCAAATCAGTCTCTTCGGAGATCAAAACAATCTCTTCGGAGATCAAATCAGTCTCTTCGGAGATCAAAACAATCTCTTCGGAGATCAAAACAATCTCTTCGGAGATCAAATCAGTCTCTTCGGAGATCAAAACAATCTCTTCGGAGATCAAAACAATCTCTTCGGAGATCAAAACAATCTCTTCGGAGATCAAAACAATCTCTTCGGAGATCAAAACAATCTCTTCGGAGATCAAAACAGTCTCTTCGGAGATCAAAACAATCTCTTCGGAGATCAAAACAATCCCTTCGGAGATCTAAACAGTCTCTTCGGAGATCAAATCAGTCTCTTCGGAGATCAAAACAATCTCTTCGGAGATCAAAACAATCTCTTTGGAGATCTAATCAGTCTCTTCGGAGATCAAAACAATCTCTTCGGAGATCAAAACAATCTCTTCGGAGATCAAAACAATCTCTTCGGAGATCAAAACAATCTCTTCGGAGATCAAATCAGTCTCTTCGGAGATCAAAACAATCTCTTCGGAGATCTAAACAGTCTCTTCGGAGATCAAATCAGTCTCTTCGGAGATCAAAACAATCTCTTCGGAGATCTAATCAGTCTCTTCGGAGATCAAAACAATCTCTTCGGAGATCAAAACAATCTCTTCGGAGATCAAAACAATCTCTTCGGAGATCAAAACAATCTCTTCGGAGATCAAATCAGTCTCTTCGGAGATCAAAACAATCTCTTCGGAGATCTAAACAGTCTCTTCGGAGATCAAATCAGTCTCTTCGGAGATCAAAACAATCTCTTCGGAGATCTAATCAGTCTCTTCGGAGATCAAATCAGTCTCTTCGGAGATCAAAACAGTCTCTTCGGAGATCAAATCAATCTCTTCGGAGATCAAAATATCAATCTCTTCTGAAACAATTCACAAAATCTGATGTAATTCACCAGCAAAAGAAGTACAACATGGCACATTTAACATGTGTCCACAATAGCTATAGTATGTGTATAAATTCAGATCATTGTGTGCATAGGTACAGGTCTTCTGTACGGAAATTGACTAAACAACCAAATGTTAAACGATGTAGAGACCGTGAACCTTCTAGGTTACCTTTAAAGAGGATTATATTAGCTTTGAGAAAGAGAAAAAATAGACCATTTTTGAAGCATTATTTTGTAAGAAATGCTCCTAAGTCATCTATTTTAAACAAGTTAGCTAGAAATTACAAGCAATATTGTTTTCAATTTGTGCATATGCAACATATTTTTCTCAACTCATTCGGGTATTTTAAACCATCTGTTCATTTAGTTCACAAAAATATTGAAACAACAAAATGCTCTTCATGTAATATTTTATACAGTCAATGCATAGCTGGTAATTACAATTTTGCTAATCAACAATATCACATATCTCAAAAGAAACTATTGTTGTCAGTCGATATTGAATTAAATCCTGGTCCTGTTCAAAACAACAGTCTAACTAGGCTGCCATCAAATGTAGTGTTAGGGCAAAGGTTAAGATGCTTTCAGTTAAGACCATTTGATGTTGGAGGTGATGGTGACTGTTTCTTTCGAGCTGTGTCACATCAGTTATATGGTAACCCTGAACAACACTTAGAAGTTAGAACAGCTGGTATTGCATATATGAGAGATAATCCTGAGAGATTCATTGAAAGTAACACTGAAAACTCTTGGTTAGAATACCTTAATAATATGTCTATTCAAGGGACATGGAGTGATGCTATGATTATACAAGCTGTAGCTGACCAGCTTAAGTTAAAAATTATTATTGCCGAGACACATGAAGGGTTTCGTGAATACAGTATAATACAACCAGTATTATCAACACAGCAACTAAGCAATGTATATTTGGGTCACATTGATGAGTATCATTATGTATCAACATTGCCATGTTCTTCAATGTCAGGTCTCTGTCATAATCAGTCAAATTCTCCTCAACAATTAGATACTAGTAAAAATGTTGAGATAAGTATTAATCAAACTGTTAGTAACAGAAAAAAAAATGTGACTGTGAATCCTGAACAGTCAACACAGAGGTCTCAGTCTAAGCAACTGAAAACACAGTACATGAGAGAATACATGAAAAGAAAACGAGATAGTGAGAGTTTCCAGCCCTCAACACCCAGTGCTGCATCTAAGCAAAAGAAAAGCCAGTACATGAATGAATATATGAAACAAAAACGGGATAGTGAGAGTTTCCAGCCCTCGACACGGAGTGCTGCATCTAAGCAAAAGAACAAAATGTACATGAATGAATATATGAAACAAAAACGGGGTAGTGAGAGTTTCCAACCCTCGACACGGAGTGCTGTGTCTAAGCAAAAGAACAAAATGTACACGAATGAATATATGAAACAAAAACGGGGTAATGAGAGTTTCCAGCCCTCAACAACGAGTGCTGCATCTAAGCAAAAGAAAAAACAGTATATGAATGAATTCATGAAACAAAAACGTTCTGAGAGTGAACCAGTGCAAAGTTTAATATCCAAATTTCATGATATCGTCTCACAAGGTCCTCTTTATATTTGCACTTGTTGTGACCAATTATGGTATAAGCATAGTGTCATCCCAGCTGCAACACTTAAAGAAAGTAATCCTGATGTTCAAAAGAGACTTTTAAATACAAAAAGTGTTGACAATGTTGAATGGTTGTGTAAAACATGTAATAAGCACTTAAAAAACAATAAGATGCCTCCTTGTGCTGCCATAAATTGGATGCAGTTCCCACAAAAGCCTTCATTTTTCGATTTAAATGAATTAGAATGTAGATTGCTTGCTCCAAGACTTGCATTCCTAAAATTAATGCAGGCTCCTAGAGGTAGACAACTAAAAATCAATGGAAACATTGTTAATGTTCCAGCAGATGTTGCTAATACTGTTAGCATGTTGCCAAGGTTACCAGATGAGACCAGCACCATTAAAGTTAACCTTAAGAGAAGATTACAATACAAAAGTTCAGCTTTGTCACTCAATATCAGACCAAACAAAGTAGCAGAAGCTGCCAAATGGCTTGTAAATAATGGTAACCTTTATAAAGAGGAAGGTATAAGTTTCAATGATACTTGGCTTGAAGGTAATTCGAATACTTTGGTATTAGATGATAGTGACAATGACCAAATTTCAGAGGATTCAGAAAATGTAGTGGACTGTAATGCAGAAAACTTGAACTGTGATACAGACAGTAAGACCCAGCAAACCTTAACATATGATGATGATGATCACTGGAGTGAAGATGAGGCAGAAACACCTGCCGGAGTCACTGACACTATGTTAACAGCTCCAGATTTTGTGACTGATAATGAGCGCCAGCATATTCTAAATGTTGCACCTGGTGAGGGCAATAAGCCTATGAGCATATTTAGGGATAGATATTCAAAGGAATTAGCATATCCTGGTATATTTCTTGGACAGAAACGACCTGACAATACAAATAGACTAACTAATGTCCATTATAGTGAAATTTGCAAATCTGAATTAAGACGGTCTGACCGAAGGGCTGCAATGTGTGTAGAAAATATTTTCTTTAAAACTAAGAAATTGCAAATGAAGATTTTGCTTGGGCAATCACAAGTTGCATTAAGAAAATGTCAACAAAATAGTGGCACAGTTACTGCTGGACAACTAAAACAGCCAGGTGCAATAGATAACATGATTCACCATGATCAAGGATTTAAATTTCTAAGAGCTGTGAGGGGTTCACCTCCATATTTTGAAAAAGCCAAAAAGGATATATTTGCAATGATAAGGCAGTTAGGTGCTGCTTCATTATTTTGTAGTTTCTCTTCTGCAGAAACAAAATGGATTCATCTACTCAGAATACTTGGTAAGCTTGTTGATAACAAAGAATACACTGACAATGAACTTGAGAACCTCAATTGGGAAGAAAAGAGCAGATTAATTCAGAGTGATCCAGTGACATGTGCTAGACACTTTGACTATCAAGTACACAAGTTTCTGCAAAATTTTCTTTTAAGTAAAACTGCACCTCTAGGAAAAGTTGCAGACTGGTTTTATCGAGTTGAATATCAACAAAGGGGATCACCTCATATTCATATGTTAATATGGCTAGAAAATGCTCCTACATTTGGTGTAGATTTTGATTGTAATGTTGTTTCATTTATTGATAAAATAATAACATGTGAAAAGCCAACTGAGGATCAAGAGTTACTTAGTACACTTGTAAACAGGCAGGTTCATCGTCATTCTCACACTTGTCGAAAGAAATCCAAAAGTGTATGTCGTTTTAATTACCCGCAACCACCTATGCGATCAACCAAAATTCTATATCCATTAGATACTGATATGGATGATAATGAACTTGAACAACATAAAGATACTTGGAAGTTTATAAAGAAAAATCTCAATGATATGAAAGAGGGTGATGACATTACATTTGACCAGTTGTTGGTTAATCTTAAACTGACAGAACAACATTATTTGTTAGCTGTTCGATCCAGCCTCAAGGCACCAACTATATTCTTAAAAAGAAAACCAAATGAATTAAGGATCAATAATTATAATGCTGCATGTCTTAGTGCATGGCGTGCAAATATGGACATTCAATTTGTACTTGATGTATATGCATGTGCAATGTACATTGTATCATATATATCCAAAGCCCAAAAAGGCATGAGTGAGCTATTGAGAACTGCTTGTGAAGAAGCAAGGAGGGGAAACTCCAGTATTAAGCAACAAGTGAGAGATATTGGAAATAAGTTTTTAAACAATGTTGAAATAAGTGCGCAAGAAGCAGTCTACATAGTATTGCAACTTCCAATGAGGAAATCCTCTCGTCAAGTAATATTTATAAACACTTCACCCCCTGAGAATAGAGTTCAGTTACTAAAATCAATGCGAGAAATCAACGATATGGAAGATGATTCTGATGAGGTCTATGCATCTGGTTTAATAAAGCGTTACACAAAACGACCAGCCAAACTTGAAAATTTGTCACTTGCTGATTGGGCTGCATGGTATGACTCCTGTGGTAAGCCATATATCAAACCATCCCGTGAACTAGACATTGATAACTATCCACTTGAGACAAATTTTGATGATAATCATGACGATGATGACAGTGAAGGACAAGAAAGTGAACAAAAGAATAAAAAAAGAACTAAAGCCAGAATTATCCGAAGTGTCTGTTTTAACAAGGAAGTTGATTCTGAGAAACATTACCGTGAACTGATCATGTTATTCACATCATGGAGAAATGAAACAACAGACTTAATAAAAAATTGTTGTTCTTACCAGGAGCACTATTTACAACTTAAAAATACAATAGATGAGCAAATGAAACAGTATGCTATTTGTAGTGATGACCTGAATGAGATCCAAGAGCAACTTAACAATATGGAAGATAATGATGATAACTATGACCTTATTGCCCAGCAACACAAAATATTGAACGCCAAGATATATCTGAAAGTACACAAGACCTTCATCCAGAATTGAATGCAAATTATGACCTATCTGGCGATCTAGGAATTCCTTCAACTGCATAAAATACTGAGCAGCTAATATTACAGGATGATGTTTACAGAGGAATGGTACAAAAACTAAACAAAGAACAAAAAGAATTTTTCTATCATGTGTTACATCAAAGAATTTTTCTATCATGTGTTACATCTTATTAAAACTTCTGAGAGTCCATTCTACTGTTTTCTCAGTGGAGGAGCTGGAGTTGGCAAGTCGCATCTCACTAAGTCTCTTTATCAAGCAGCATTGAAGTATTACAATACAAGAGCAGGTGATGATTTCCATCAAGTAAAAATATTAATGCTTGCGCCAACTGGCAAAGCAGCTTTCAATATTAAAGGTAACACAATTCATAATGCACTTGCAATACCAGCATGTCAGTCCTTAAAGAACTACAAACCACTTGACTCGAGCAGGCTAAACACTTTAAGATGTCAGCTTGGTGGTTTAAAACTAATATTTTTGGATGAGATCTCAATGGTCGGTAGTACAATGTTTAATGTTCAAATAAATAATAGACTGAAAGATATCAAAGGAAGTAAAGACGACTTTGGCGGTGTAAGCATAGTTGCAATTGGCGATCTATTTCAACTAGAACCTGTAATGGATAGGTATATATTTAAGAATCTAGACAATTCAGAATATGCAGTTCTTGCTCCCAATAAATGGCAAGATTACTTTAATATGTTTTAATTGCAAGAAATAATGAGACAGAGAGAGAGCAAAGTATTTGCTGAAATATTAAACAGACTTAGAGAAGGCAAGCATACCAAGGATGATATTTTGAAACTCAAAGAAAGATTAATAAAAGAAAATAGCCTCAATGACCCAATGGATGTGCCTCATTTGTTCATACAAAACAAGAAGGTAAATGAATTTAATGAAAGAGTTCATAATGCAGCAACTGGGGAAAAGTTTTCCATTAAAGCAGTGGACAGTGTCATAGGAGCTAACTCTGCTCAGCTGAGAGATAAAATTTTGAGTCAAATACCAGATGATCCAAGGAAAACAAAACAAATTGCTTCGAACCTTCAACTTTCAGTTGGGGAAAGAACTGAGATAGCATTAAATGTACGCACTGATGATGGCATGACTAATGGTGCCAGTAATGTTATTAAGAAGATACAATTAAATCAAAGAGATAAACCGTCTGGTATAATATGGGTACAGTTTGACCATTCAGATGTTGGTGAGAAAACCAGACATGAAAATAGAAATCTTTATGTTCAAGGTATTGAGTCAACATGGACCCCAATAAAACCAATTACTACTCAGTTTGCTGTCGGCAGGAACCAAACTGTACAAGTTGTAAGAAAACAGTTTCCACTAAGACCTGCTGCGGCTAAGACAATTCATCGTTCACAAGGTGACACTGAACAAAACATTGTTGTCAATTTTAATACAAGAAGAGCCATACCTCATATACATTATGTTGGTTTGAGCAGGGTAACAAAAATTGAAGGCTTATATATCACTGATCTTTGTGAACAAAAAATGGCTGTTAATCCTCATGTTGCAGTTGAAATGGAATTGTTGAGAAATGAACGTGCACTGAAACTTAGTGTTACTCCTATTTATAGGACAGATCAAGTCTCTTTTAAATTATGCTACCTGAACGCTCGATCATTGCACAAACATATTGATGATGTTCGACATGATTTGAATTTTACAAACACTGATATCAGTATCTTTTCTGAAACTCGATGTATGAGCTCGGATAGTGACAATATGTATGATATTGATGGTTAGACCTTTTGGTGGCATGGCTGTTTTTAGCCGAGTTGATTTCTTACCTGGATATCCACGTTGTCATAATATTAATGGCATTGAGATAACTATTATGAAAGTAATGATTCTTCCACATGTTACCATTATAGGTATATATCGATCACCTAGAATTCCAGTAGAGCAACTGTTTAGAGCATTGAATTATCTTTTAATGTTATGTACTTCTGAATTTAACATTTTCATAGGTGATTTTAATATCAATTGGTTGGATGAAGCCAATAGAAGGCCTCTATATAATCTTTTTATTAATGATAATAACTATAGACAATTAGTATCCAGTATCACTACAGATAATCAGACGTTAATAGATCATATTTATACGAATTAATCACAAGCTAAGTCACACATATTGGAAACATATTTCTCTGATCATAAAGCAGTATGTGCATTGATTAATTGCTTTCATTAAAGCAAAGTAATAGTAGTTGCATGAAGAGCAAATATTTGGCTTCAAATAGGAATAAATACTTATAGTAACACTTGGAACCAGTCATAATAATGTACATGTATTTACAGTATATAACTATATAACCTGGGTTGTACTATTAAGAAATTAAGAACTTGGAGGGGGTTCTCCCCCCCTTCATCCACCTTATTAATGCCTGCCACTGAATGCCAATAACAAGAACACCAGGTAAGCCATTTTATATTTCCTCCCTCCCCTCCCTCCCCTCCCTCTTACTATTTGTCTTATGTTTTGTTGCATGTTCTAGCACTGTCATTTTGCCTTAAGTTTTAACATAAAGGTAATTTTTGTTTATAGATGAAAACAACAATCAGAATGTACTGGATAATGGCCGGATAATTTTGTCAGAACTACACTCTACTCGCAGAACAATCTCAAGTTAAACTCACTGGTAATGCATGTATATTTACAAGAGAAGATGTTAACAGCCACCATATGTCATATAATGGGATCTTACTAATGGCACACAATGTACAAAACTGAACCTATTATTCTGTATATTGGATTTTCTCCCATGGCACAATATTGTATGGATCTGGTATGCTGTGTTATAGGATTCTATTCAAGAACCATATACATGGATTATACTCCTGATTTTCAACCTTGTCAACATTTGCTACTGATGAATGGCCACCAATGTATGACCTATTTGCTAATATATTTACTTGGAATAAACAGTTCATTTGTGTTCCATCAACCCTGACTATCACATTTCTAAAATGAAATACTTCCATTATGGACAACAGAAATGTTGATGTCAATCATGTCATGTATCAATTATATGGTTAAAAGGCTTTTAAAACTCTGCAAGTGTGTATTGGCAACATCTGGTATCCTGACAACATCTATGCTTCTACAATTTTCTCACATACCTATTATATTATGAACTATCTATATGGGCCATACTATATATTATGAACTATCAAGAAGATTGTGAACCCAACATGTTTCAGCAATAACATCATAAAATTGAATAATATCTTTGTTATGTTATGGAATTAGTTTCTGCAAGTGGAATTTATATCAGCCATTTTATTTTGTCATCTGGCATACTGTAAATCTAACCTCATAACTCATTTAACATGAAAACCTTGGTCAACTGTGTACAATATATATTTCTGATATTTATAAAAATATACTCATTTAAACATCAATCTCTTATTCTTTACAAGTTACTGATTGAATGAAGTGTATGTTGTTTGTACAAAATATGTATAACTTATACACTTCACGGCCAAAGTAGAATTTGTAGAATATTACTCCTTTGGGATCACCATGAGCAGATACATGTACGCTTAGCGTACCTATTTTTATATATAGTATAGTTCTACAATCTTGGAGGGGTTTTTATAGTTTGGATAACATTTTGTAGTTTAGATAACATTTTATAGTAATCTTAGAAAACATTTTATAGTTTAAATACTTTATCATGTAATTAAGCACTGAAAAACCCTTTTGGGAGTGTTTAAATGTAATAATAATAATAATAATAAAAAACGTGTCGGTTTATAGTGTTTCTGTCTAAGCTGTGCCACGCTTCTTTAAATTCGCGGGCATGTTTTGTGGTTGCTTGTCCGAGTAGTTCCGTTTGTGCCCAGTTAAATGTGTGACAATTGTCGTAAGTATGTGCGGCAGGAAGTGATCGTAAGTCGTGTCTATTGATGGCGTTTTGATGTTCTGCTAGTCAAGTTTCAATCTTTTTAGAATTTAGAGGTTTGTCCGATGTATTGTTGAGGGCAGTTTTTACATGGATCATGTAAATAGCGTTACGAGCTTGGGTAGTGTCTGTCGCTGCCCGCGCCTCAACCCCTAACCCCTTAAAACCGCCAGCTATGTAGGCTCACTGCGTAGCTACATCAGGCTACATCCTTTAATCTTTCATCCTTCCTCCAGTCCTTCCTCTTTTAATTTGCTGTGCGCTCACCATTGTTCTATTTAGTTCAACCAGGGCGACTATAAGATAGGGCGGCGAAACGGCTAGATAATGTCGTGATCAATGTGTGATGCGCTTTGGGACTGGGGCGACGCGGCCCCTGTGTAATTTTTAAAAAAACAAGGAGTGGAAAAAACTCCAGGTGGATCGAGTAAATGATTAATATTTTAAAAAGTATTCAGTCGATTGTTGCTGTATTTTTTCAAGATGTTATTCAAGCCTTTTAGCGTCCATACAACAAGTTTTAAGGCGTTCTGTACTATCTAACATATAAAATTTTGTGTTTTAAATCTCGAAACATTTGTGACTTCCCTGTCCAATTTCGCCCCGCTCGCAAAACAATTTACTCATTTCGTACCTTAGAATCGAGCTAGAACGTAGCTTTTTTTAAGACAACACTGCCACGAATTAAACTTTATTCCTGCCCAATTTTGTCGTGTAATTTTTTGAACTTTTTTTGCTATAGCATGTCAACTGCAGCATAAAAATTGGGTTGTAGTGTAAATATTTCTCAGGTTCGACTGTTTTGAAAATTCGCTTATTTCAAGGGTAGTCAAACACACTAAGACCACTTTTGCAATTTCAATCTACACAAAAATATATACGCTTCTTACCATAAGAACATCATTTGCCAAAAACAAACATTTGAAGAGATATTGCCGATTTTGTAAAGACGAAGGGTCATTCCATCCATCACGAGAGTTTCGGCAGTTCCAACCCCGGTTGGTTTTATAAAAAATTCAACCGCTTCTATTGGCACCAGAACTTAGTAAATCCCAGGGCAGTTAGACCATTAATAGATGTATATTTGGTATAAATATCGTTCTTAATTTTTTGAACTTTTTTTGCTACCTGCCATTGAATGCGCACCAACCGGTCATTTAAATGGGGAAAGTATGACAGGCAATAGACAAATTTGGCAAACGCTGTTTACTTCAGTGTGTTTACGTCGTTGCTACCCAATTCACAACTTCGGATAACTCACATGCCTGGTTACTATTGTTCTAGTTCGGGAAAACATTGAATAGAACAAAAGTAACTAAGCATTAGAATTATGTATAAGAGCTATTCACTCATGTAGATCATTCTAATGCTTAGTAACCTTTGTTCTATTCAATGTTTTCCCGAACTAGAACAATAATAATTTCTGGCCTGTGTATATAACAAATTTGTGGTAATTTTCTTTAACAAATAAAAATTAGTGGTGGGCGATACCACCACTAAAGTATCGATACTTTCGATATTCACAATTCAAAAGATGGTATCGATACTTTTTTTAAATATCGATGTTTTCGATACTTGTCATGTGACCGGATTATGTTTAATACTTAATGTTACATGAAGTTCTTCGTTTAGTTCTTTGCCAAACGAGCATGCAGTAACAGCTTTTCACAGCGGGGTTTTTTCCAGGTTTTTCTTTTTCATGCTGGAAAATGGCAGAAATGTTAAATTAAATATAAAGACTATTAATCGTCGTGGTACGAACATATTTAACTAGTGTATGAAGTACTTTGTCTACTGACCAGTATCGGTATCGAAAAAAAGTATCGAAACAGTGGTATCGAATAAAAATTAAGTACTCGGTATCGTATCGAAATCGATATTCGCAGTATCGCCCACCACTAATAAAAATGTCTCCACATGCATAAGAAGAATATTTGGGGGGTCCCGCGCATCACACATTGATCAGGGGTTACATTGCCGTTTCGCCGCCCTATCTTATAGACGCCCTGGTTCAACGCTCACTGATTTTATGGTAAATTAGGTACATATGGGGTAAATACACGATGGCTGTTGGTAACCCCTGTTAACCTGCTTTATCACCAAAAATTAAAACATGGCGGAATTTTCGGGTGAAAAATTACCAGAAATTGATGTGAAAAATTCAACAACACTGGATAAATCTCTTGCTAACGTTTCCTCACTGTCACGTGCTAATGAATCGGTAAACAAATTACCACAAGGACCTGTAATAAACGCAGAAACTCTCTCGAAAGAAGCTGCTTTTGTTAATACTGAATCAAATCAATCAATCAATAGCAAATCAACAGATGTACCTTTTGTTGACATTGAAGCTCTGAAAGTTTTAGAGAATAAAGCTGTAGAAGTAGACAGAAATCTGCACCGAATGATGGACAATATAACCAGAAATTTGAATGGTATTTCGACGACTAGCGTTCAATATGCAGAATGTTATCGAGATTGTGTAAAGAATGTTGGAAATGCAAGTGACACTGCAACTAAATCTATGGCCAAATTGATAGGAAAGTGTGAAGAAATGAACAAAAACATGGAACCACTTTATAATATGGCTGAACAAGTTAAAATGATTAATGTTTTACTTGACCAGTTTGAGGAAAAGTGTAAATAAGTGCAAAATATAATACAGTAAATCTGTAATGTATACCCTAAATTCTACGCTATGGTTATAGGTCCAACACTGGACCTTTTAGTTCTACGGTAATAGATCCAACATTTCTTACTTACTGTCTGGTAGTGAAAATTAGTATCTACTTCCCCAACACACAACCAAAACCTAATCACAAAACATTGGTCCCTCATCACTAAAACTATTAAATAGTGAAAAAGAGTGCTCTAGCAGGGATTCGAACTCGGTCGTTTGCGTTGGTGTGTCAATGCTTTACCACTAGACTACAAGCGATGGCTTGAAAATCAATTGCGAAATCTATTCGATTTAAATAACCCACTTTGTTTACTTTTGAGTATTGAATGGCCAGAGCAGGTATCTTTGTCATTTTTAGAGAACTAAACAGTTATGATAAGACAATTTTGAAACATGAATATTCTACAATCTAGTCCACTTGTGACTAGGAATGTTGTATCTATAACCATAGAACTGAAAGGTCCGTTGTCCGACCTGAAACCACTAACCACAGCCCCACAGCGTAAATTATATTGTATAGTCGGACCTCTGTAATATGAACAGTGAATGGACACAGCAAAGTCCCATGCAAAAGAGGTTACAGTTTTATAGACAAGTATTGAAAATCTATGTGGGTACCATATGGAGAGGTTTGACTGTATTTCTTCTATTTAGGGGCATGTCAATATAGAATTTGCCATGTAAACATTCTAATTGACGTTTTGGGTGGTTCAAAACTATTCAGCGATTTACCATGGCAAAATAAATATTTTTATATGGTATGATTGGGTGGGTGGGTTTAGATAAAAATGTCAATTTGATGTTTTGTGTGCCAACTTGAATATGGACATGGCTCCTTAGCTACCCAGCAAAAGCCCTGGACTCTCTATTTTGCCCAAATCCATTATTAAATCCATCTCAATATAGTTTGTCAGCAGCTATAAGTAAGGCAACTTTAATACTTTGGTATTATAGTAAGTGGTGTAATACCAATTTCACATATTTGGCAGTGGCAGGTAATTTGGTCATGACAGGACTTAATATTATGTAAAAACTAAGTGACTTGCAGGTTTCCGTGGCAATAAATATAACTATTTTGTTTTAGGTGGAAAACACAACATTTATTAATTTTGGTAAAGCCCTCGATCTGTAAATGCTGATGATTATATGCACTTTGCTTATGGATCGAAAGGATATTATAATGTTGCATTTTTTTATGACATTCCTTCTTAGTTTAAAATTATGTTTAAAACATTAATATTTATGGTAAACACTTATAAGGCTGAATAACAATGCACTCGTTATATGTACTTATATGTATTCATACGAGAAAATTGTATTTATCGAAGGACGATTCTGTAAAATATGTTAATAGCTTAATGAATGTTTAGCCTATAAGCCTCTATTTGGTGTCCGGTCAAAACGTCCCCAAGTCAAAACGTCCCGCTTCCGTTGGTCAAAACGTCCCCGCTTCCGCTGGTGAAAACATCCTCACCTTCGTTAGTCAATTGGTCAAAACGTCCCCTGTTTCCAAATCAATTAAAATACAACCAACTTACAAAAATAAATATATTATAGGGTTGTTTTGAATGAACAGCCGGCTCAAGAATCGTTTTGTAATCATTTGTTTATAGGAAAGAGTGTTTTTGTTTTGTTTTTGTAAACAATTCACAATTAATATCGTATTAATATGCACAAGCTATGGTAACTTCGAATAAAGAAACATTTTTATTTCTACATTTCGACTATGTTTTAGCCATCATGCATGTAATGCCTTACTGTATATATCTATATAGTCAACTCTATATTAAACATGTGATGTGAAGAAAGGACTGTGTCTACTTTAATAATTCCTGTTGAATTTTAACACGTGTATTAAATATATAAACTACAAACAAAATTCAGATATATAAATTGTTAGGTAAGCAAAACCTAATCTTCCCAACAGTACTCAAAATCAATGGAAATTATATCAATGGTGACGTGACTATACTCACTGGAATTTGCAAAACACGTTATTGTTGATTATTGTTAATTGAGCTGGAATTATGATTTAAATTTTATGATATTGTTTATGTAATATTATGTGTTTGATCTCGTTTATTAAATTTTCAAGGCATAAACAGGATAGACTATAGAGGAAATAGCCGAGGTACTAGCTTGATCCTGGTTAAGTCCAGTTTACACTTTACACTGTGTTGATCTGTGGTCAAAGATAAAGAGGCGTCATCTCACGCGAGCAACTTTGACCTAAAGGCTTTTAAACGCACTTTGATCAAAGTATACTGTGAGCCTTTAGTTTTCTTAGTGTGAATTGGGATAAAATAAAAATGTGTTCTTTTGCTATATAGTGTATAGCAAATTCTTTCCGTCAGCGTCGGTGAAACGGTCTAATAATTTTTTTCTCGCTTATGCTTGCATCGCCGCGTGTAAAAACGCAGCATGAGTCATAGCATATTTTGGAGCCACTTACCATGTTCGTGCGCGGGCGGTTGTTTGTCAGTGGCTGCGATATGCATGGTTAGTCTGATTAGCGTGGTTAAACAGTTAAACACATGCATGAGTCATCGATCAAAAATTATTATGATTAAAAATTATTATGGATGACCAACGCAAAAACATGCCAAGACAAAAATAAAAATAGATCATTGTTCTTACGCACCATTAATAGCCTTAATAGCCTGACAGGGATTACCACCATATATACCACCATATACCACCATCTGCCGTAGAACCTGAAGTATATGTTGTCCCAGCTGAAACCACATTCTCAATGAAATCCCCCACTGTAAATGCAGTTTATAAGAAATTAAAAGCAATTAATGAAAAGAAAGCAGCAGGTCTTGATAAAATACCTTGCAAACTTTTAAAAATTGCGGCTGAAATCGTTGCTCCATCACTAACTCAAATATTTGATAAGACTATAAGCACTAGCATCTTCCCTACAGATTGGAAACTAGCGAGAGTCACTCCAATTTTTAAGAAAGGTAAAAAAGACAATATGGACAACTATCGACCAATATCCGTTATTTCGGTAGTTGCAAAAATTTTTGAAAGGCTGACTTTTGAGCAGTTGTATGAGTATCTGAACAACCAGGGTTTTTTTTAACGTGCAGTTCTACACAAAATGTGCAGTTCTAAATCAATTTGTGCAACTCTAAAAAATATTTTGTGCAGTTGAAAAAAATACGAACTTTCAGGATATGGATATTTATTGCAGAAAACTAAAGTAATCGAAGGAATAAATGGAATACATATAGCTTCAATAACAAAAGCAGTACCAGAATATCTCATAACAAACTCAACAATATAATTTTTGTTGACAATTTTCAGCATCGTTTCTATTTGTAGGGATGAGAATCAGTTAATGAAAGTTTATTAATAAGAAAAAAACTGTGCCATTTGTGCGAGTTGAATTTCATGTAAGGCATGTCGCAGGGCCTTTTTTAACTAATATACTGGGGGGCCAAAGCCCCCCCCCAGCCCAAATGTTGGCCCCAGTAAACTATCCCCCCAGTGAAGGTCCCTTTTGTCCAAAATATAAGCAAAAGTTCTGAAGTTAGGTCAGAAGAAAGTTATGATATTCTAATAACAAAGCATTGCTTTTACACAAAAAGCTCAGTCTGTTTAGATGGGATATTTCAAAAATTGTCTCTGAAAATGCAGGAAATCAAGCCACAGAAACTCAAAAATACAAAAAATTTCTGGGGAGGACCCCCAGACCCCCAACCACATCCACACACCTTCAATAGACCACATTCTTGTTAAGTCCCTTTTCGTTGATGCCCCCCCCCACTAATCATTTCTTAAAAAAGGCCCTGACATGTTGGGACAGTATGACAAAATGTGCAGTTCTACATTTTTCTTAAAAAAAACCCTGTGAACAACAACAACCTAATATCTGCGTATCAATCTGGTTTTCGACCATTGCACAGTACACTAACTGCCCTAACAGAAGCCACGGACAATTGGTCAATCAATATAGATAATGGTCTTCTTAACGGGGTAATTTTTATCGACCTCAAAAAAGCATTTGATACTATTGATCACGCCATTCTCTTACGGAAGTTACAAATGTATGGTGTTGACCAAAACGGTATCAAATTCTTTGAATCATATCTAAGTAACCGCAGCCAAAGGTGTTGCGTCAATGGTGAGTTATCTGAAGCTGTTAAAATAACCTGTGGGGTACCACAAGGTAGTAACTTGGGACCTCTATTGTTCTTAATATATATTAACGATCTGCCTAATTGTCTCAACAGAGCCTCTCCAAGAATGTTTGCAGACGACACTAATATAAGCATCGCAGCAAAATCCGTAACGGAGCTTGAGCTAATAATTAATTCCGAACTGAAAAATCTTCATCAATGGCTACTAACTAATAGATTGAGTCTAAACGTCGCTAAAACGGAATTTATGATAATCGGGTCTCGTCAACGATTACTCGTACATAATAACGAACACATAAGCGTGGAAATTGATGGAAAGGCTATCAAGAGAGTTAACGAAACGAAATCCCTAGGCCTACAAATCGATGAGCACCTTACATGGGCACGGCATGTCGAAAATATTTCCAAAAAGATTGCATCAGCTATTGAGCTCTTAAGCGGGTGCGCCAATTCATAGATACAAACACTGCCCTGAAAATTTATGGAGCATTAATACAACCGTACTTTGATTATTGTAGTTCAGCTTGGGATGGTTTAAATATCACGTTAAATGATAAATTGCAAAAATTGCAAAATAGGGCAGCGAGGGTCATCACCAAATCTCGATCTGATGCTAGTTCCAGCGACCTTTTTAGTAAGCTGGGCTGGGATAATCTTTCAACACGCCGGAAAAAGCATAAAGCTATATTGATGTTTAAAACGATTAACGAATTGACTCCGCATTATCTTCATGAATTGTTTGAATCCCGCAGCACAGGATACAATTTGAGAAACTCTGAAAACACTTTATTGGTGCCAAAACCGCGAACGAACTACGGTAAACGAAGTTTTAGTTATAACGGGGCGGTGCTGTGGAATGAGTTACCTTAAAATGTACGAGCAATATGCTCTCTTAGTCAATTCAAAAGAGAAATTGACAACCTATTTTCCATATGATACGGACTCCCGCACGGCAATCTTGTAAATCAGTAAACATGTTGTAGTTTTTAATATGTGTAAAAGTCTAAGTGTAAATTGTCTCTGTATCAGTAAATTGTTATTGTAAAATGTTACGTTATTTTTATACCATACTGTAGATTTTACCGTGTTTAAATAAAGTTTTTTGATTGATTTGATTGATTGACAGAATCGTATAAAATGCGTGAAAGGTATACACTATTCACTCACTTCCGCTGCTATAAGACAAAGCTCTAAAAAGTCAAGTCTCGACATCTATTCCGACCGTTTTATCTTTGAAATGTCTGCGCAAGATTATTGTAATTGCTGCAAGGAGCCCGTGAGAGCGCGACAAGAAGGACTACAGTGCGATGGCTGCGAAAGATGGCAGCACCGGAAGTGCAATAGCGGGATCTCTCAGATCGACTATCGGACCGCTGTTAGACGCGGCCAAGACATATACTGGCGCTGCGACGATTGTCTTAATATGAGCGCAGGATTTCTCTTGCCTGTTGCCGAGAGGACGCGAGTGGTCCAAGAGGGTAAGTAGTTACTTTATATAATAATAAGACTTTCAATGACTATGCAGGTTGTATCAAACTTTTAATAAACTCTCAGGTGCTCAAACACGGTTAATAACATTTTTTTATAATTTGAATTGTTTTCTATATCAACACGGAGATAGTAATGTTGAAGTCGACGAAGAGTTGGTAGACATGTTACTTGACATGCAGGCAGCTGCTAATGCAGAAACACCAATGGTAATGGCTTGCAGCCCTCAAGGTATGTATTTTAATGAAGTATTAGTTACTAGAACACTGAGTTAATTAGATTACAAGTTCCCAGTTTACTTTATGCAGACGATTTAGTGCTATTATCGGAATCGCAGGAAGGTTTGTAAAAGTGCCTCCTTTGAAATTGGCCACACATTTTAAAGCATTCGTTCTAGTCCATACTTTCGTATTGAAAACCTTCGTATTTCCACGTTTTTACATGAATTAACGACGTTTTGTCAAATTATTTTGACATTTCAAAACATAAGCGCCATGTTGAGTTTAAGATCTAGCCTGCGAACAGGACAAATTGAATGATGTAATGGCCTTGGGGAACATTACGTCATTGCATTGTAAGCCACTTGCTGATTGGTTATCAATTTAAATAAGCTCATCGCTGAATGGCCACAAGCTAACAGCCAACAGCACGATGGCAATATATCTGCATTCGCAGATACAAAAATAGGTACGCTAAGCGTACATGTATCTGCTCATGGTGATGCCACAGTTGGCCATGAAGGAGTAATATTCAACAATAGGCAATTTCGTAATTACGGGCGCCATTTTGCAAAGGGGGCAAACACAATAAAGCAACAATAGCATGACCCTAGGGACAAGTATTCCCATTGGGACGAGGTGTATATAGTTACTACGGTTGGCAGAGCCATAGGTTTAATATGCCCCTGTCTGTTTTTTCGTCATCGTCGTCCTGGTGGTTTTTTGGGCGTGTCACAAACTTGCACTCCCACGGTCACCCAAGTCACCCGCACAAAACGCATGCAATTTTCTTGCCAATCTTGCGTGCATCTTTATAGAATACTTGCGCGTTTTGAGTTACGTATTTGTGTTTTAACCAGATCAATAACGCATAAGGGAACGATACGATAAATGCAATACGAACGAGAAACGTACAAATCATGATGATATTCGTCACGCACTATGTAAAATATTCGACATTCTTCAGTCTATATGAGGGTATTATAATTCCAACAACAACTCAAATTGCGCCTTCAAGACTTGACGATCGTAAATCGCATCGCTCTAAAACATCTTTACTCTACAATAGTTTGAGCGAACCATACGTGGGTATTTATTTGTATTTGTGGGAAACTAAAGAGAAACTAGAAATCATTGTTGAATATAATTCAGACATAAAAACGCAATATATAACGAGCTCTATTTATTAGAGTTCAAGGGTCAGCTGTCACATATTCTTGATAATTATTACACTGTAAACGGGTCAAGTTTTTACAAGAAAACAGAAGAGCTTAGTCCTCCCTATAACGTATTGCAATATTTTAAGATGATCCTATAGCTCCTCATTGTTATACTTCGATTTGACCCAAACGCTTGAACAGACTCGATATCACTCATATCAGTATTCAGCGAGACGCATTCCTGACGACAAATAATATGAGGAATATTATATTTCCAACAACAAACATTGCGCCTTCAACACTTGATTCGGCGCATCGCCCTAAGACATCTATACTCTACAATAGTTTGAGCGAACGTACCATACGTGGGTATTTATCTGTATTTGTGGGAAACTCAAGAGAAACTAGATATCAGTGTTGAATATAATTGAGACATAAACGCGCAATAACGCGGAACTCTATTTATTAGACTAACTAGAGTTCAAGAGTCAGCTATCACATATTCTTGATGATTATTACACTGTAAACAGGTCAAGTTTTTATAAGAAAACCGAAGACGGTAGTTCTCTCTACATCTTGCAATATTTTAAGATGATCCTATAGCTCCTCATTATTATACTTCGATTTGACCCAAACGCTTGAACAGACGCGATATAAGTATTCAGCGAGACGCATTCCTCACGACAACAGCGGAATACGCAAGACATTTAATCGCGTGCACGGCGCACGTATTGGTCAAACGTTGGCAGACCAATTCAAATGAGTAACACATGTATATGTAATATATACATATACAATTATACAATGTTTTATTTTTAATGTTGTAGTATTTCTTATATACCTTAATACCTTAATCTTCGACAGTCTGACTGTTTAACTGTTTAGTTTGATAGTTTCTCCTTCAGAGATAGAACAACTACATTTAAAATTGGCCACATGCATATTTTAAAGCATTCGTTCTAGTCCATACTTTCGTATTGAAAACCTTCGTATTTCCACGTTTTTACATGAATTAACGAGGTTTTGTCAAATTATTTTGACATTTCAAAACATAAGCGCCATGTTGAGTTTAAGATCTAGCCTGCGAACAGGAAAAATTGAATGATGTAATGGCCTTGGGGAACATTACGTCATTGCATTGTAAGCCACTTGCTGATTGGTTATCAATTTAAATAAGCTCATCGCTGAATGGCTATAAGCTAACAGCAAACAGCTAACAGCACGATGGCAATATATCTGCATTCGCAGATACAAAAATAGGTACGCTAAGCGTACATGTATCTGCTCATGGCCCATGAAGGAGTAATATTCAACAATAGGCAATTTCGTAATTACGGGTGCCATTTTGCAAAGGGGCCAAACACAATAAAGCAACAATAGCATGACTCTAGGGACAAGTATTTTGACTATTCCCATTGGGACGAGGTGTATATAGTTACTACGGCTGGCAGAGCCATAGGTTTAATACGTCCCTGTCTGTTTTTTTTCGGCATCGTCGTCCTCGTGGGTTTTTTGGGAGTGTCACAAACTTATGAAGCGTTATTCATGTCAATATTCGCTTTTAAATTATATTATTAAGAAATTCAATTTTAATTACACATGTCTGAATCAAAATTGAGTTCTTCCATAACATAATTTAGAACCGCATAACATAATTTAGAAGTGCATAACATAATTTAGAAGTGCATAACATAATTTAGAAGTGCATAACATAATTTAGAACCGCATAACATAATTTAGAAGTGCATAACATAATTTAGAAGTGCATAACATAATTTAGAAGTGCATAATATAATTTAGAAGTGCATAACATAATTTAGAAGTGCATAACATAATTTAGAAGTGCATAACATAATTTAGAAGTGCATAACATAATTTAGAAGTGCATATTAACATAATTTAGAACTTACAAGTCCACAGGGGCGTCGTGGGTCCCATGTTTTAGGGGGGGGGGGGCCAAGGGAGACATTTTCCCGACAAACACAATTTTTTCCGACATAAATAATGGGGCGGGGGGGTGAATAGGGATATACAAATTCGCCGATCCGCCCAAATTTGAAGCAAAATCCGCCGATCCGACAATGGTCTTGTCTCAATTTGGATACACTAAATTAAAAGCTCTACTATATGAAGTCACAATCCAGGATCCGAATTAAACTGCAAGCTAAATTCACAATTTGAGCAAAAATATTAGATAAATCCGTAATCCGTTGTACTATAAGATCCGCATATCCGTGTAAAATATTCGCCAGATCTAAGATACGAACAATTTTTTCGGTGAAATCCGACGATCCAAAAACCTATTCACCCGCTCCAATAATATATGAAATCATGTTGAATTAAATATTGACTTTTCGATAAACTTGTATTGGGAAAACATAAACTGAGTCCGATTTCCGATATTTCATCCATATATTTTTTATTCAAACATGTTTCGCATTGTCAAACAACGAAGAGAAGTAAAATTCCTGCTCGTATATGCAGGTATGCTTGAGCACGCGAAAATTCCGACAACATAACAAATTTGCAATTTTCCGACGGTTCTCAACAATAGGGGGGGCCATGGCCCCCTCCCTCCATTCCCCATGCCCCCGGCCACAGCGCCAATGCAAGTCCATGCAAGATCTTAAGACATATCTTTTTGGTTTGGTGGAAAACGCGGACTGCGGACTGCCTCTTCATTTATAGAAAATATTTGGTGGTTGGGTTGTGAGAGAAATATTGTCGCACTACTGCGCATGCCCATCTCGAAGTTTATGAAAAATACGATATTGTTATTAAATAATTTATAATAAAAGCTATAAATGTTCAACCTTCCATTAGCTCTCTCTTCAAATCGCCGGTGCGCTAGTGTAGTTGTCTATACACTCGCTTTTTATACTCTATACCACATATCTTAACCTAACATATGCACGCAACTTACTGATTGACGATTGTGTTGTTGTTCTTTACCCATTATATGCTTTTGTTGATCTGTAGTGAACAAATACGTTGAATTACCCTGCGATTAACATTTTGAAAAACATGATGGCAAGAACGCAATCAACGTCATTTTTAAATGTTTATTGTTCAAAGTTTGTCTGATGTTTATTGTTCAAATGTTTGCTCGGGAATGCTCCTTTTTACGCGTTATGATAAAATTTGTAAAAACACATGTCAAATGAATTATAAGCACACCGATAAAGAAAGCACATCTTCTCTGAGATTGGGATGTTTAAATACACGATGTTTTTCTTTAACAATCATGTTTTTCTACATGGATATTGTGAAAAATATATAATTTCAATGAACATATATCTTAACATGTACTATTATGCAGTGGCGGAAGAATATGCAGGTTGCTGGCGTAGCTGTTGCGCGAAGCCGTTGTTTGCTATGTAAGAATTATGTGTAATTATAGGACAATGGCAATGCTGTGGCGTTGGTTGAGGCTGTAACGGTTGTAGTGCAACTCTCTGCGGTGCCGTGGTGGCTGAAACTGTACTGCTCAGTGCTCCCTGTACAGATGGTGGTATTGGTTGTAAAAATTGTGCTGGTAATTGTGATAAAACACCACACATTTAAAAATGACGTTGATTGCGTTCAAGAGTACATGTTAAGAAAGTAAAAACTCTTGCCATCATGTTTTTCAAAATGTTAATCGCAGGGTAATTCAACGTATTTGTTCACTACAGATCAACAAAAGCATATAATGGGCAGTCCTTGAAACTCAGGTCGGCATTCGGCAATGCCGACCTAAATGCCGACCTGCAAAGCGATATGTGTAGAACTTTCAAATACGTCTCGGCATCTTTCACATACGCATTTTCAACGATGATGTTTTAATTATCAGGTTTTGATCATTAGCTTGCGTATCAAAATACGCTTTGCGAGTATCAAATTTAATTAAATCACCATTGATTGACATGTTACGCACAAGCAAATACATATTTTCGTGCAGGGGTTTTCCCAGTGGGTTTTCCCCATTTTTCAGCGCAACTCAACTGTTTTTGCGTATTTATAGTCTACAGGTTTAAAATAAGCATTGTTTTAGGGGAAAAATGCTTAATTGTAGTGTCTAGTGAGTATCTTGTTACTGCAAGTGTTTGAGTAGCGTGCAAGATTTTCCAGACATTGGCAATTGACACTTGAAGTATTATGTAAAAGTACTGTAATCTTAACATGTAATGACTAAATATACAACAACAAGACCTTAGCTAGCATGACTCCCGTGAATAGGCAAATATTTTAGCGCTCACGATCTTGTCATTGGCTGTCAATGGAAATTGCTTGCTCATGGTCATGCTATATGTACATGCACTGTTCGTTTGGAGTTCATACATTTTGTTAGTTGCTTTGTTTGCTATTGGCATTGATTGCAATTAATTGCGGTTTATAAATACGCGTATTATTTGTTTGGATTATTATACGTTTGGATTATTGTCTATTTGTTTTCGAAAAATATTTGCCGACCTAGATTGAGAATTATCGCTTTCGGGAGTTTCAAGGACTGAATGGGTAAAGAACAACAACACAATCGTCAATCAGTAAGTTGCGTGCATATGTTAGGTTAAGACATGTGGGTATAGAGTATAAAAAGCGAGTGTGAGAGCTAATGAAAGGTTGAACATTTAAAGCTTTTATTATAAATTATTTAATAACAATATCGCAGACCTGCCAACTTTACCAAATGCTAAACCTGGAGATTTTGAAACATAAGGACTAAAAAACCTGGAGATTGACAGCCAAACCTGGAGATTTCTGCATCCGTGCATCGATGCTTTTCTAAAATTATTGCTGAAAATGACAACTTTTAATGTAGTTAATAGTAATCTATACACCTTTATATGGACAAAATAGTTCAGCTCAAGTAAATAGGGCAAAATTGAAAAGAAATTCTTGACCCAAGAGAATCGAAGATTCGCCATCCATTGCGCCATTTTGATTTTGACAACTCAGCACGTGTGACTCTGTATAGCAATCTTACATGAATTATTACTACTTACCAACTCACCGCTGACTATTATACCGAAATTGCGAAAATATACTTTGTCTTTGATCAACTGTTGATGTTTTTATTTTTATTTTTCATTATTGTTCTTATTCTATTAGTATTTCTAAAAATTTTCGTTTACCGTGAGAAATGGCAGTCCTACCGGGTGACCGTGAGAAGTTACCTGATACCGTGAGTCTCACGGTCAAACCGTGAGAGTTGGCAGGTCTGATATCGTATTTTTCATAAACTTCGAGATGGGCATGCGCAGTAGTGCGACAATATTTCTCCCACAACCCAACCACCAAATATTTTCTATAAATATCCGCATAAACTTCGAGATGGGCATGCGCAGTAGTGCGACAATATTTTTCCCACAACCCAAAGGCAAAATATTTTCTATAAATGAAGAGGCAGTCCGCAGTCCGCAGTCCGCAGTCGGCAGTCGGCAGTCGGCAGTCCGCGTTTTCCACCAAACCTATCTTTTTAGAGAGGCTTTCTATTAGCTTATTTCTTAGATTAAAATTGTAATATTAGTTCTACGTATTTTAGTGTCCTATCCATTGTTGTAACGCGCATTTGAAAACTGTATCGTTGAATTTGCGCGATATAAATTAATAAATGTTATGTTATGTTATAATTTAGAAGTGCATAACATAATTTACAAGTGCATAACCAGAGGTGCATACCATAACAGTGCTGAGAAACATTAGGTTAATCTGTAAATGATTTTTGCATGGGCCAATTAAAGATGGGGGGGGGCTAAGAAATAAATACTGAGAACCCCGATATTTGTTTTCTGTGGCCCATTGATGCTATTCCCTAGTGCATTTTAAAAAGAGAAGCTTAAAAAACAACACATTTTCTCCCCTGTAAATGACCCTAATGTGTTCCTCCGACAATGCATTGGTTAGGAGGTTTCTATGGCATCTAGTTAGCAGGAATAAGGCGATTATCCGATAATGACCTGTATGGCTGTCTTCTCTCGATAGCGGAAACAGCTTCCTCAATTTCTTAGCTGTTTATAATATATTCAGTAACTAAATGAACAAAACTTAATTATATTTAAATTTTGAATTAAATTGAAAAAACTGAAAGATCTTCTTGAAGAAAGAGAAGAATGGCTATTCATATAGTGGAAGCATTCGCCGATCAATGTAAATATAAAATAGAGCGCCTGTTCACAGAATATAAATCCCCCCTTGGAAATTCCAGGCGGCAAGCAGGCTAAGCGCCTGGGTACGAGGCAGATCATAGTCTGATAGTCACCTCACAGATATTTTCAACATGGCGGAAACAGAGGCGCATGCCACATTGGTTGCGGCATTAATACGATATATAGAGGAGGTAACGATGGTTTTACAACAAAGCGGTTCTCACAGCAGCGATTTTATACAGTTTAGGCTTGACTGGTTGTTCAGTGTTGTCGTTCGATACGTAGATCAATTACCTTTTGGTGAATCTGTGTTACAGCTTATTCAATCTGCCAAAGACATCGTCCATCGCCAAGACATCGAACGTCCTATATTTTATGAGTCGCATTTGTCAATTACTGGACGGTGTGGTAGGCCTCGCGTTCATATTTTGCGTGAAGAATTAGAATTTTTTATGGATTTGCATTTTACAGGAGGTGAAATTGCTTCTTTAATGGGCGTTAGTGAAAGCACAGTGAGAAGAAGGGTTAGAGAGTACGATTTGCAATTCAACCGATCTTATTCTGAATTGAGCGATAATAACTTAGATCAAATGGTGAGCCAATTTATTCATGAATTTCCCAACTGTGGTTATAGGAGAATGACTGGAATACTATTAAGTTATGGATATCGCCTGCAACAGAACCGCATAAGGGAGAGCATGCGCAGAGTTGATCCAAGTGGGGTATGTTTAAGGGCTCTTGAAATTAGAATACATCGTAGGAGATACCAGGTTCCTGGGCCACTTGCTTTATGGCACATCGACGGGAATCACAACCACTGGCTAGGGACGAGCCAACGAGAACTTGTTGTGGGCCCCTGCCATCATGGGCCCCTAAAATTAAGACATTGGAAAAGATAAAAAATATAGATTTTAATTTTGAAAATCAAGATTAAAATATTACAATTTATAGTTTTAAAAATCTAAATTTACGAAAATATTACTGAAAAATGTAACAAATTATGATACATTAATTCGAAAGTTACTGCAAAATGGTAATTCAGGAAATTCTTTACTCCCCCCCCTCCCTCGCCAACAATTTTGGGGGAAAACGATTAATTAGCGACTGAAATGTTTCATGTTTGATCAGTAATACCCCCCACCCCAATTTGGATCCATCCATCACTGTGTCTGGGCCCCATCAGACGTTGCTCATTCATCGTCCTTTTCAAGACCCCAGCACGTCCCTGGACAGCTATAAAAATATGGTGCAAATGTGGTTTGAACATATGTATTTGCTAATTAATTCGTTCCTCCGCTTCAAACACTCTAATTTCATCGTCAGTAATTTTATTAAGTATACAATAGTACTTATTATCTTGAATTATGAAAGCTACTAAAATTTTACAAGTTATATATACAGGTGTGCTATGAGACAATCTTATCTGTCAACAAATTTTAATTAAAGATAAGTTATTGCACTTGTTTAAAACATATTAATACTCAAAAATATAAACTTTCCTTTTTTCCTTAGATGGCGATTAGTAATTCATGGTGGCATTGACGGTTATTCTCGTATGATTGTCTTTTTGCGTTGTAGCACTAATAACTGTGCCACAACAGTCCTGCGATATTTCTTAACTGCTGTTGACGAGTTTGGGTTGCCATCTCGAGTCCGATCGGACAAGGGTGGGGAAAATGTTGACGTTGCTAGGCATATGTTGAGCCACCCACTGCGTGGTGTCGGGAGAGGAAGCCATATCGCCGGTAGAAGCGTGCACAACCAGCGCATTGAACGTTTATGGCGCGACGTGTTTTCAGGTTGCATCCACGTGTTTTATTACTTGTTTCTGGATATGGAGCAATGTGGGATACTGGATCCCTCTAATGAAGTGCATATATTTGCTCTACATTACGTCTATGTACCCCGAATCAACCGCAATTTGCAAATCTTCTCTGGCGGACACAATAGAGCTCCGTTAAGCACTGAAAGAGGCAAATCGCCTTTACAACTCTGGATTCATGGATCCATAACGAACAGGAACAGAGGGATTGAAGAATTGTGGAGTCAGGTTTGTTTAATAACATAATATTCTTAATAGATCAATCCCATTAGTTAAAGGTTTGGAGATACAGTCGACGAAACTGTAGGCGCATTCGGGTTCATTTCCACACGGTAGGTTAACAAGTATAGGCTAGTCAAGACATGGTTTGCATTATTGCTCAATTTTAGTGCCTTGAATCGAGCATGACATTAGCAGATTATCCTCTGACGAGTAAAATTGTCTGGAGGTAGACAGTAAAGTATAAAAGTATAAGCGCATTTCCAGCTGATGTGTTAACAAGAGACACTGACAGTTAGCCCTTTTAACTCAAGACATTTAATTTAGGTTTAATCACAATTAACTACTGTAATTATCGTTTCAGGAAGATGAATACGACTATGGGGTGGATTGGGATGGACCTCCACCAAGCGAACCACATGATGACAGGTTAAGCATGATTGCGCAAGTTGAAATACCGATTACAAATAGTCCCTTGAGCACTGCAAATAACAATTTATTAAGTAATGCAATCAACCCGTTGCGAGAAAGTGATGTTCATGGTGTTGACATCTACTTAGAAGTTCTCTCTTTTATTCAACAGAACATATAAGCTAACATGGAATTAAATAACTCAACAAAGTCAAACGTAACTAAATGACAATAGACTATATTAAAACGATAGAGCCTTAGAGGCAAGAGTATATCTGCATGTACTAAAATTGGTCGCTTGGTTAATATTTCATATACAGAATTTACAAGGCCAAGGGCCATTTCCATTCAATCAGGAGATTTCCAACTTTCCATCTTCATGGACCATCATGTTAATGTGTTAAAGACATTGAGATGTAGAATTACATGGTTTTATGATAAACAAAAAGGCAACTTACTGCCTTTGTTCAAAATAATATTGGTAGTCATTGCTATTGGTATCCTGCATGGACAAGGTACATTTCTCACATAACAGACTAGGTATAGCGACTCATTTCAGTACATATCAGCTCTACTCAGATCAACATTAACAACCCTTGACTAAACAAATTATGTGCTTGTTAATTCTTTAATTAACCAGTAAATGTAGTGTAACCTATCCCTTTGCAGTCTTGCAGATATATGCTTTGTAAATATGACATTCAGATCCGTCCAAAACCCGTTGCTTGAGCACTAAGTGTACAATCAAACGCTTTTTTAAATGCTTCAAATGTGGCATGACATGTTGGAAGTTGGATTGTTGCGGCACACGCATCAGCGTCAGGAAGCTCTTTATCGTCCTTTCTAAACTTAACAGTAAGCATTCTAGTAGGTGGTAACGGATCAGCATAAGCAAACTGAGTCAGCTTCTCTAAAGTCGGCTTGTACTTATCATCTAAAAAGGATATAATTTATTTAAATATATCAAATCAAATTATGGTAACTACTGTACAAATGTCAAAGTTAGAGAGTACCCAATGGTTTCTCCTATTATACATACATTATGAGTGACATAGCGTTTGCTGGACAGCCTATGATTGTACCGAGTACATATCACCATATGTACAATTTCCATATGAACTCTGCATAAAAGCACATCTGTATGTGAAACCTAAATTTGTTCAGTGCAGGTGTGTATACTATAACCGATTTTCCGTCATGGAAATTTGTTTACACGATAACAATAAAATAAACTTATTGCTATACATACTGGTGTTATTGGTGCATGTCCTAGTTTAGGGCACAAAATCACAATTGTGCACCCTTGCGATACATTATATCAAATACTATACAAGTCTTTTGGGACACCGGGTATATGCATGAATAAGGCAAATATACAGGTATTAAATACTTTACCAACATCGGTCTCAGATGGAAGTTGGCTAATAAAGTCTTTGAACCAATCTATCGCCTGCTTTTGGCTGTTGTTGAGGTCGGCCACCTTTAATTCAACAATGATTCTATTTATAAGCTGATCTGCTTTAACAAGTACTTGATCTGATTGTGCAAATGCCCTTGATACTAACGATGAATTACATTTAAGAAATGATGTTAACCCGACGGAATCCAAACCCCTGCGGATCTCATCAATCTCAGCTCGTCGTATTCGAAGCACATGGTGGATAAGGATATCTTGAACTGCTTTTTCTCGGTTTTTTGTAGTTAAAACTTTATTCGCAAAACCACTCGTACTGAGAAGAGTAATGATGTTGTCACAAGCATTCACATCCAACAGTTCGTCGTTTTTTGCATTCATTATCTAAGGAAAAAATACTGAATACAAATTGATAGTCATGGAATTGCAAAATGGCCGTCTTGCATCTACTGTACATCTGGATGTGGTTGTTTTAACTGCAAGAGGCCCTTCCTTTCCAAAACATAAACACCACTGATTTTCCAATTTGAATTATGCTAATTAGTTGAAAATAATAGGTAAAGTAGTGTCCTATATCAAGACACTTCTCCTCGTGCATTTTTTTTCTGGTGGAACGGTCCTATATTATGCTGCATATGTCCATTTGGAATACAGCTACATACTTTACCTTTTCAATATCTTGACGAATAGTAAGGTCAGGAACATCCTTTATAGAAATAAGCGGAATAGATTCTTCAATACTTTGTGAACAAATATACTGAACAACTGCTTGTGCCATATCCACGAAAGGGTAACCTTTGTGCAGAAATGTATGCGCTATCATCCTTCCAACATAGAAGTAAAGATTTGACTCCAAGGCATCTGTGGAGTGCAAAGGAAGAAGATGATTTCTTTCACCTTCAAAAAGGGTAATACGTCGGTCTCCAGTGGCTAATGCGGTCATTGATAGGTAAAAAAATTCTCGTGTTAGTCCAGAAGCATCTACACCAGGCTCGCCGATGAACTCTACGTCTGGTACAAGTTGTATGTCCAAACCTCGTTTATGTAGTTTAATCAGGTCCGCAAGAATGCAAGTTGATTTTCGACTGATTGCAATTGACTGCTCCTGTCCTTTGATATTCTTGAACAAATACTCTTCGACACTTTCACCATAAGTTTCTGTGAATCAATTTATGGTGAATAATTATAAAGACACTCTTTAGATTCTAGAGAGCTACTGGGTAGAATGTTCACTGCTACGTTAATTAATGGCAGTGAAATACATAAATAACCTAAATCAGTGAAAGCACGCAATTTGAAATTCTGAATCAACAACCATTATATATATATATATATATATTATTATATATATATATATATAGTAGCTCTCTAGAATCTAAAGAGTGTCTTTATAATTATTCACCATAAATTGATTCACAGAAACTTATGGTGAAAGTGTCGAAGAGTATTTGTTCAAGAATATCAAAGGACAGGAGCAGTCAATTGGGAGAGCAAGCGTATGGTGTATAAATACGAAGTCACTCGCATCTAGATTGCGTTACAAGCTGCACTGACGAGCCGTTGAACGGCGAAACATGCATGTCTGCAGATTTGACTATATATATATATATATATATATAGATTTTCGCTTACCTCAAAACTTGTCTGCAACAGGCTGTTTCATCTGTAAAAGAATCATCAGGCAGTTTACAAGTATCGGAAGAAATGACCGCTTATGTGCTTCCTGCCGGGGCGTGGGGGTGTGTGTGGGAGACAATGTGTGCATGCATGGCTTTGTTTGCGTTGTTTACGCGAAATTTGTTACGATGACGACATCGGGAAATTATTTCAGCTCTTTTGTTGAGTAAACAATCCTTGTTTTTTTCTTTCAAAATACAAAATTTTCTTCTAAACATAAATTGCATCGTTTTGATCCTCCCGTATACGAAATAGAATGTTTTAAAATTTGCCAATTAATACTGAAATCCTTATTGTTTCTTTCAATGTCCAAATATATTTCGAAAGTTCCGTGTCATTTGCATGCTTTTTATGCTGAAAAGATTTAGTGTGGTTGGCCAATCGCTCTTTGAATGTGGTTGCAGTCATGCCAATGTAATTTTTGATCGTGTTTGTGTTGCTTACTGTGACTGTTGCTTTGCATACTATGTCTCTAGTCATGCATTGTTTTTGAAGCGGGCAAATGGTGTTTTTTCTACAACTGCAATTGGTAGTGTCCCTCTCCTGTGGCTTGTTATTTCTAGATATGCGTGCATTGTGTTTAGTGATTACTGACTTAATATTGTTCATGCAGCTATAGCTTACTTTAACTGTATTTCTGTTAAAAATTTTATGTAGCTTGTGGTGCGGTGGAAAATGCTTGTCAATTTGACTAAGGAAATTACGTCCCATGTTTGTGCTAACACTCTTGCTAAATGGTGGGTTGAACCAAATGATGTTGCGTTGCCTATTCCTGCGTTGTTTTTGCGGTGTGTGCTGAGTGTAGCTAAGTTCATGATTAAAGTTGCTATGCCTAAGTGCGTTCTGATATATGGGTGCAGATTCCTGAAAAGTTTGCTCATCTGATGAAAGAAGTGCGATGCGCTTGTTAATTGATGCAGGTAGTTGCCTTGTGATGCTCGGTGGGTGATTAGAGTGCATATTTATGTATAGTGGATCGTCATTGGGCTTCCTATAGGGCCTATTTACATCTAAAAAGTTTACAATGCGTAAATTTGATTCGGCGGTAATTTTTAGGTCAAACTGCTCGAAAATTTTGTGGAGATCTTTTCTTGTTTTGTCTGCTAAACGTGCTGATTTACTTTTTATAATAGCCAAACCGTCATCTCTATATAGGCCGATGCTTTCTTTGCCAAATTTCTTACTCAGGTGGTTTAAAATGAAAAGGCCTACTAACTCACAAATTTCCGCACCGTCGAAACTGCCCATGCTAACGTCAAACAAACTATGGCTATCTTTTTTTATCCATGAAATTCCGGTATTGAAAAGGAGAGATTTTCTAGCGTGTTTTATTATTGAAATATCGTTTTCAGGTATAGTCGCCAAATTTGAAGCCCAAGATAAAGCTTGGTCCAATAGATGGGTAGAAATCGACAATGTCAAACGAAATAAAACTGTGTCTGTCCTTATCTTTTATATTGCCAAACCACTGAATAACTTGTTTTGTATTCCTCCATTGATTTAAATTCAGTTTTTCTCTCAAATTGGAATTAATTTTGTCCAAAATAACTTTGCTTATTTTTCCGGATTCGCTTTTAGCGGGATTAACTAATCGGCATTTTGGATTGTTTTCGAAATTTTCTTTGTGATCTTTTAAAGATATAAATGCTTCGCGTTTTTTCATTTTTTCAATTCTGTCGCCGATTCCTAAATTGTTCGAAATGTTTTTTAGTTCTGAATCAATTTCATCTATAGTGTCCTCGGATCCATGCTTATATGTTTTTGTGATGTTGTCATGTAAGAGCTTGTTGTATGTGTCGAGCGAGGTTTCATAAATACCAAGAAAAGATCTCCACAAAATTTTCGAGCAGTTTGACCTAAAAATTACCGCCGAATCAAATTTACGCATTGTAAACTTTTTAGATGTAACTTTCGACCTTAACAATGGAAAACATACGCCCTATAGGAAGCCCAATGACGATCCACTATACATAAATATGCACTCTAATCACCCACCGAGCATCACAAGGCAACTACCTGCATCAATTAACAAGCGCATCGCACTTCTTTCATCAGATGAGCAAACTTTTCAGGAATCTGCACCCATATATCAGAACGCACTTAGGCATAGCAACTTTAATCATGAACTTAGCTACACTCAGCACACACCGCAAAAACAACGCAGGAATAGGCAACGCAACATCATTTGGTTCAACCCACCATTTAGCAAGAGTGTTAGCACAAACATGGGACGTAATTTCCTTAGTCTAATTGATAAGCATTTTCCACCGCACCACAAGCTACATAAAATTTTTAACAGAAATACAGTTAAAGTAAGCTATAGCTGCATGAACAATATTAAGTCAGTAATCACTAAACACAATGCACGCATATCTAGAAATAACAAGCCACAGGAGAGGACACTACCAATTGCAGTTGTAGAAAAACACCATTTGCCCACTTCAAAACAATGCATGACTAGAGACATAGTATACAAAGCAACAGTCACAGTAAGCAACACAAACACGATCAAAATTACATTGGCATGACTGCAACCACATTCAAAGAGCGATTGGCCAACCACACTAAATCTTTTCAGCATAAAAAGCATGCAAATGACACGGAACTTTCGAAATATATTTGGACATTGAAAGAAAACAATAAGGATTTCAGTATTAATTGGCAAATTTTAAAACATTCTATTTCGTATACGGGAGGATCAAAACGATGCAATTTATGTTTAGAAGAAAAATTTTGTATTTTGAAAGAAAAAAACAAGGATTGTTTACTCAACAAAAGAGCTGAAATAATTTCCCGATGTCGTCATCGTAACAAATTTCGCGTAAACAACGCAAACAAAGCCATGCATGCACACATTGTCTCCCACACACACCCCCACGCCCCGGCAGGAAGCACATAAGCGGTCATTTCTTCCGATACTTGTAAACTGCCTGATGATTCTTTTACAGATGAAACAGCCTGTTGCAGACAAGTTTTGAGGTAAGCGAAAATCTATAATTTGCTCTAACTATATGTTGTCGAGCACTCTTTGCATTTCGTAGACCTAAACCTACACGTATATTCGCACCCGTATATCGGTTGTGCACTCTTGTTTACGTTATTCATTTCTATTTAACTTCAAAATGCGGCAATTTCGATTTGACTATTCACTAAAGAATATCCCTATACCATCACAGGACGCTTATTTGAAAAATTTGATTGAAAAAGTGGAAAGTGTAATAAAACGTATGAGATGGAAAGCTAATTTCTTTCTTAATAAAAACAAAAAATGTGAAAACCAAAACAACCATTTCGGCCTTGCATCCAACAAAACACCTCCTTCTATTCCGGAAATGAAACCTTTCGAAGATGACCTTATAAAATTAATCGAAAATTTACAATTTCGGCCATATAGGAACCAATTTCAGAAATCTTTGACTAACGATCTAAAGAAAATCAATTCGTCCCCCAACATTTTCATTTTTGCAGACAAAACTAGGAATATTTATGAAACCTCGCTCGACACATACAACAAGCTCTTACATGACAACATCACAAAAACATATAAGCATGGATCCGAGGACACTATAGATGAAATTGATTCAGAACTAAAAAACATTTCGAACAATTTAGGAATCGGCGACAGAATTGAAAAATAAAAACGCGAAGCATTTATATCTTTAAAAGATCACAAAGAAAATTTCGAAAACAATCCAAAATGCCGATTAATTAATCCTGCTAAAAGCGAATCCGGAAAATAAGCAAAGTTATTTTGGACAAAATTAATTCCAATTTGAGAGAAAAACTGAATTTAAATCAATGGAGGAATACAAAACAAGTTATTCAGTGGTTTGGCAATATAAAAGATAAGGACAGACACAGTTTTATTTCGTTTGACATTGTCGATTTCTACCCATCTATTTCTGAAAAACTATTGGACCAAGCTTTATCTTGGGCTTCAAATTTGGCTACTATACCTGAAAACGATATTTCAATAATAAAACACGCTAGAAAATCTCTCCTTTTCAATACCGGAATTTCATGGATAAAAAAGATAGCGAGAGTTTGTTTGACGTTAGCATGGGCAGTTTCAACGGTGCGGAAATTTGTGAGTTAGTAGGCCTTTTCATTTTAAACCACCTGAGTAAGAAATTTGGCAAAGAAAGCATCGGCCTATATAGAGATGACGGTTTGGCTATTATAAAAAGTAAATCAGCACGTTTAGCAGACAAAACAAGAAAAGATCTCCACAAAATTTTCGAGCAGTTTGACCTAAAAATTACCGCCGAATCAAATTTACGCATTGTAAACTTTTAGATGTAACTTTCGACCTTAACAATGGAAAACATAGGCCCTATAGGAAGCCCAATGACGATCCACTATACATAAATATGCACTCTAATCACCCACCGAGCATCACAAGGCAACTACCTGCATCAATTAACAAGCGCATCGCACTTCTTTCATCAGATGAGCAAACTTTTCAGGAATCTGCACCCATATATCAGAACGCACTTAGGCATAGCAACTTTAATCATGAACTTAGCTACACTCAGCACACACCGCAAAAACAACGCAGGAATAGGCAACGCAACATCATTTGGTTCAACCCACCATTTAGCAAGAGTGTTAGCACAAACATGGGACGTAATTTCCTTAGTCTAATTGACAAGCATTTTCCACCGCACCACAAGCTACATAAAATTTTTAACAGAAATACAGTTAAAGCTATAGCTGCATGAACAATATTAAGTCAGTAATCACTAAACACAATGCATGCATATCTAGAAATAACAAGCCACAGGAGAGGGACACTACCAATTGCAGTTGTAGAAAAAACACCATTTGCCCGCTTCAAAAACAATGCATGACTAGAGACATAGTATACAAAGCAACAGTCACAGTAAGCAACACAAACACGATCAAAAATTACATTGGCATGACTGCAACCACATTCAAAGAGCGATTGGCCAACCACACTAAATCTTTTCAGCATAAAAAGCATGCAAATGACACGGAACTTTCGAAATATATTTGGACATTGAAAGAAAACAATAAGGATTTCAGTATTAATTGGCAAATTTTAAAACATTCTATTTCGTATACGGGAGGATCAAAACGATGCAATTTATGTTTAGAAGAAAAATTTTGTATTTTGAAAGAAAAAAACAAGGATTGTTTACTCAACAAAAGAGCTGAAATAATTTCCCGATGTCGTCATCGTAACAAATTTCGCGTAAACAACGCAAACAAAGCCATGCATGCACACATTGTCTCCCACACACACGCCCCGGCAGGAAGCACATAAGCGGTCATTTCTTCCGATACTTGTAAACTGCCTGATGATTCTTTTACAGATGAAACAGCCTGTTGCAGACAAGTTTTGAGGTAAGCGAAAATCTATAATTTGCTCTAACTATATGTTGTCGAGCACTCTTTGCATTTCGTAGACCTAAACCTACACGTATATATATATATATATATATATATATATATATACGAGTGTGTTTTGGTTCGCGAAATGCTAAAGAGTGCTCGATATCATATAGATAGAGCAGATATACGTAGTTTTTATCTCAAAAGGTTGCCACTACAGCCTGTTTCATCCAAGAGGAATCATCAGGTGGCTGACAAATTTCGTGGGCTGCTTAAATGTTTACGGTCGGAAACGTGGGCGTGTGGGCGTCAAACAATACATGCATTCCTTCCATTGTTAACGTTGTTTACTAGGAATTTCTTTTTGTGGTTACAGCTCGAAACGATTTCCGATTTTTTGTTAAGTAAAAATTGTTTATTCTTTTCCTTCAAAATGCAGAGTTTTTCCTCTAAACACAAATTACATCTTTTTGATCCTCCCGTGACGAAATTTTAATAATAAAACACGCTAGGAAATCACTTCTTTTCAATAATGGAAAACCGTGGATAAAAAGAGATAGCAACAGTCTATTTGACGTTACCATGGGTAGCTACGACGGAGCTGAAATTTGCGAACTTGTAGGCCTTTTCATACTAAACCATCTAGGAAAAAAGTTTGGCAAAGAGAACATCGGCCTGTATAGAGTCGACGGATTGGCTATCATAAAAAATAAATCAGCACGTTTGGCAGATAAAACGAGAAAAGAATTCCACAAAAGTTTCGAGCAGTTTGACTTAAAAATTACAACTGAGGCCAATTTACACTTCTTAGATGTCACTTTCGACCTCAACAATGGAAAATACAAACCTTATAGGAAGCCCAATGACGATCCATTATACATAAACAAACATTCAAATCATCCACCAAGCATCTTAAAACAGCTACCTGCATCCATAAACAAGCGCATTTCACTTCTCTCGTCAGACGAGCTAACATTTCAGGAAACTGCACCTATTTACCAAAATGCACTTAGACACAGCAATTTCAACCACAATCTAAGCTACATGAAGGAAACACCACATCAACCACGCAGAAAAAGGCAACGCAACATCATTTGGTTTAACCCTCCATTCAGTAAGAGTGTCAAAACCAACATAGGACGCAGTTTTCTCAGCCTAATTGACAAGCATTTTCCACCAAATCACAAACTTCACAAAAATTTTAACAGAAACACAGTTAAGGTCAGTTATAGTTGCATGAACAATGTGAAGTCCATAATTACAAGACACAGTACACGTATAATTAGGAGAAACCAGCCACAGAGCGAAAACACAGACAGTTGCAACTCTAGGACTAGGAACGCATGCCCACTCCAAGAAAAATGCACGACTAAGGACATAGTTTACAATGCAACTGTCGCAACAAGCAACACAAACAGCATAAGGCACTACATTGGCATGACAGCAAGTACATTTAAAGAGCGATACCGAAACCATATTAAATCTTTCACTCATAAAAAATACTCAAACGATACGGAACTTTCGAAATACATTTGGAAATTAAAAGAAAACAAACAAGATTTCGACATAGCTTGGTCAATACTAAAACACGCAATTTCTTACACGGGAGGATCAACAAGATGTAATTTGTGTTTAGAGGAAAAACTCTGCATTTTGAAGGAAAAGAATAAACAATTTTTACTTAACAAAAAATCGGAAATCGTTTCGAGCTGTAACCACAAAAAGAAATTCCTAGTAAACAACGTTAACAATGGAAGGAATGCATGTATTGTTTGACGCCCACACGCCCACGTTTCCGACCGTAAACATTTAACCAGCCCACTTTTCGAAATTTGTCAGCCACCTGATGATTCCTCTTGGATGAAACAGGCTGTAGTGGCAACCTTTTGAGATAAAAACTACGTATATATATATATGTTCGAAACCCAGCTGCGGCGGGCAGAATTTTCTGCATCCGTGGTTTGGAAATTATGAAATATTTCACTCGAGAACATTTTCTCCATATATATATATATATATATATTTGAATATATACTAACTCTTAAATCCAACTCAACAATAAAGAATGTGGAAAACGTGAAGAATTTATACATTTAAGCTAGAGAAATCATTTAACATACCATCTGTATGTAGCGTGCCGATACTCAATAGACTTCACGAACTCGGTTTTAAACTCTTTATTTCCTAGTTATATTACAGAGGCTAATGCCTTTCATGTGCGACCCTCTCGCTCTGAGGTGCGCGTTCACTCCCTCGTCATCGGCTCAAGTCATTGTCTAGATCATCCACTGTCCGGAAACCACATCGGTTTCACATTACATATTGTATACACGTTACACCATCTCCCTACATAAAATTCTTGCCCACAAGAATTGTACATTTACAGAATTATGAATTATATAAATTACTACAACAGAGTTTGTTCTGGGAGTATTATTACGCAGCAAACCCATACCGATCAGGCGCATGGACATCTTGCCTGAGATTCCTAGGCCTAACCCGAGGGACATGTGGAGCATTTTCGCAATTAGGTTGAACGTTGTTTGCGGGAACATTGTAAACCACCTGATCGCCCCCAATTTCTCGCGCAGGGCAGACAATGTCTCCACAGTTTAATGGTGCATAACCACGCTTCAATCGATCATGATGTACCACCGTAATCTTACCTTCGATCGATTTGATTTTATAATCAACGCCTAACCGACAAACAACTTCAAACGGCCCGATCCACTTGGCCCCAAATTTCCATCCTTTTGGTCTACGCAAGTAAACTGTTTCACCTGACCCGAATGGGCGCCACTTTTGCATTCTCTCTTCATTACCTTTCATTTGTTTCTCCCTTGCTCTCTCTAAGTTTACCTTTGCTACCTCTCTCACCTCCTTAAATATCTTCCTAAGAGACTGTGTGTATTCGGATTGTGTGCTAGGGTCTTTCAGTGGGAGGCCTAGCTCTAATTCTAAGGGCAATCTCGGCGTACGACCAAAAACTATCTCATATGGAGATGTTTCCAATGACTCTTGTCGACTCGTGTTGTAGGCGAAAACTACTGCGTCTAGCCATAAATCCCAATCGTTATCGTGTTTTGTACAAAATGCCGCTAACATATCTTGCAGTGTCCTATTTTGCCGCTCTACTTGGCCGTCGCATTGAGGATGATACGCCGTTGTTCGCGTCTTGGTGATTCCCATTAAATCGCACACTTCGTGCATTAAATTACTTTCGAAGTTCGCCCCTTGATCAGAGTGTAAGACAACTGGGGGCCCAAATCGACTGAAAACTTTATCGACAAGTATTTTAGCTACTGTGGACGCTTTTTGATCTGCAGTGGGAAACGCTTCACACCATTTTGTAAAGTGGTCCATTAAAACCAATAGTGTGGCGATTGCCACGACTAGTTTCAGGCAAGGGGCCCATATAGTCTAAAGCCCAAAATGTAAATGGTGTGCTCACTTCTAAACTTTGCAATGGGGCAGTTCCACTATTTGCCGTCGGCGCTGGCGCTTTTCTTTTGATGCATACGTCGCAATGGCGGATATAATCTTCAACAGATTTTCGCATATGTGGCCAAAAGAAACGTTTCCTAATACGGTCTAGTGTTCGTGTGACGCCTAGGTGTCCGGTAAATGGGCTATCATGGGTACCCTTAAGTATTTCGTTTTCTAGTGCTTTGGGTACAACTACAACCGGATCGGGATGCGTATTTCGTGTCTTAAGTGACCGATAAAGCAACCCATCTCGAACAAACAACTTTTGTAATGATGCCAAAATGTTACTATGACGGTCATGTCGCCATGTCGCAAGCTTCTGTTTTGGTGTGCCGCTAATTTTAAGTTGGATAATTTGAGAAATAATCGGGTCTTCTTGTTGCGCAGTCCGTAAGTTAATTGTTGGATTAACGCTTATTGCACAATTAGGTTTATCTTCGACAGAGTCCTGTAAATACGATGTCGCAGTGGTATCAGTTTGGCATTCTTGGACTGTGTTTTCATGCATGTGAGATTCGCTAGGAATAGGTGCTACAAGACGAGACAGAGCATCGGCATTATTGTGGAGTTTACCTGGCTTATGAATGACTGAAAATTGAAATTCTTGTAACTCCATTACCCACCTTTCTAACCGTCCTTTAAGACGTATACTATGTAGCCATTTTAAGGCACTATGGTCTGTTATAACCTTGAACGGGCGGCCTAATAAGTACGTCCGAAAAGTGCGGATACCAAATACAATCGCGAATGCTTCTTTTTCTGTTGTGCAGTATTTTCGCTCCCGGGCGGACAAAATTTTAGACGCATATGCTATGGGTCGTTCTTCGCCATTGTCATCAATCTGTGACAATACCGCACCTAGTCCTATATCCGATGCGTCTGTTTGTAGGATAAATTCTCGGTCAAATTTGGGATGGACTAGTACCGGCGAATTGCACAGACATGTCTGAAGCGTTGTAAAAGCATTTTCACAATCTTGGTTCCATTCAAACTGTTTTGTACTGGTTGTTGAGGTCAATTTAGTCAGAGGTGCCGAAATGGCTGCGTAATTCTTAATAAAACGGCGATAATACCCCGATAAACCTAGGAAACTTCGGACTTCCTTGACTGTCTTTGGCACCGGAATTTGCTTGATTGCTTCGACCTTTGACGGAACCGGGCTTATACCGTCTTCGGATATCATATGTCCTAAATAGTGAACCTTCTTTGCCGCAAAAGTACATTTTGACACATTTAACCGCAGATTTTGCTGCTGGAAACGAGTTAAAACCGTTCTTAACCTATCACAGTGTTCGGTAACGCTGTTACTAAATATAATTATGTCGTCCAAATAGCAAAGACATATACTATAAGTAAGACCAGCTAAAACTAGTTCCATGGCTCGCTGGAACGTTGCGGGCGCAGTTGCGAGGCCAAAAGGCATTCGGTTGAACTCGTATAAGCCGCTATGCGTGATAAAAGCGGTTTTTTCACGATCGTCAGGATGAACTGGAATTTGCCAATAGCCGCTTTTTAGGTCCAAAGTGGAAAAATACTTCGCGTTTCCCACCGAGTCGAGTAAATCGTCTACCCTTGGCAAGGGATGTGCGTCATGACGAGTAATCTGATTAAGTTGCCGGTAATCAATGCAAAGCGAATATCACCTGATTTTTTTCGCACTAAAACAATTGGGCTAGCCCATGGGCTGGTGCTAGGACTTATAATTCCTTGATCTAACATGTCCGAAATTTGTTTGTTTGACTCTTCGCGAAATGCGTATGGCATTCGTCTGGCTCGCTGCCTAATTGGAGAATTGTCACTGGTGTCAATTTTGTGCTGCGCTACGTTTGTTTTGCTAATTTCACCGCTAAAAGTTCCTCAAACTCTTCTAACACTCGTTTCACTTGTTGTTTTTCAGAATTACTTAAACCCGGGTCTAGACTAGAATCAATTTTTGACGCCACGTGATCTGCTTTGACGGCATTACAGTTAACCGGATCGTTGTTGTTGTTAGCAACGGTCTCTTTCTCGACTAGAGGACAAAATTCCGCCAATTTACAACCTTGTGGTAATTCAATTTCGTTGTCCGTAGTGTTAGCTATTCGAATTGGCACTATTTTACCTACAGGAGTAACAACTAAATGAGCTACATGCAAGCCTTTTAAATGTCTAACACTATCTGATTGACTACCTGATATCATACCAACCTGTGAAATGTTTTTCACCAGCACCTTACCGTCAATTATTATTTCCGATCGAGCCGGAATTGCAATGCCCTTAGGAAGAATAACTTTGTTAACACCTTTCAACTGAGAGAAGTATGCTTGTTTCAGTGGTTTTACTCGAGTCATCGGGGGAAGCAACAGGCGGATTTGCCTCTGTGATCACAACTCCGCTCGACTGTACCTTCATTGTTGGATGCTCCGCATGTAATGGGAATTTCCCATAGGGCCCCACTAACTGAAAACTACTTCGACCTCCCCGAAAATCCCCTTGAATACCTAATTTGTGCTGCGTAATAAAGTCCCATCCCAAAACACAATCGTAGGGTATATTACTACTTACAAGAAAACAACTATTATATTTACGTTGAGAATGAGGAAAAGTGACACTTGTCACAATGTTGCCTTGAATATCTAATTCCCCACCTGTAATTGAAGTGCAACGCTGTGATTACGATTTATCTAATAGAATACAGTCAAAATCGAGAATATTATGAATGTTATCATTAATAAAAGACTTCATTGATCCAGTATCTAGAAGAGCATTGACCGGTACACCGTCAATGAAACATGTTACGAATGGTTTGGCTGGCAAGCTAACATTAAAAACATTAGTACTATTAGCATTAAGAGAGTCACAGTGCTTACTTGTTTCGGGGCTGTCTACCGGCCTGTAGTTCCTCGAGACGCCCCTTGAAGTTTAAAGGTGCATAGTTTCCACAATCGCGAGCAAAATGTCCATATCTTTGACATTCATAGCACCGTACATTGGAATGGTTTTGACGTTGGCGTGGACTGCGGCAATCACGAGCAAGGTGACCTGGTTTTCCACATTGAAAACATGTAGCTTTCGATCGCTGTCGATTTATAGGTTGGTTAACTGCGGCGGCATAGAACTGTTCTGAAGTGGCCATCTGATCTTCGAGCGCCTTCTGTCGAGTGGCAAGTTCGTTCATGAGACCCACGAGTTGGTCCATGTCGGCGTTCGGTTTGGGTTGCGTTGCGAGCTGGCGTTGGTTGTAAAGCGATGAGTCGTGTTCTTCAATCGCACGATAACGCTGAACAAAGCCTAGCATTTCGTTCACGTTTGGTGTGGGTTATGAGCCAAAAGCTTCCTCTCATTGGTTTGGGTAGACCACGCATAAATTGGCGCGACAAAAGTGCAGATGTGGCTTCGTCACCGAGCGTTGGGTCGGCTTTTTCCAGAAGTTGTTCCAGCTCCCACTTGAAAACTGATGGGTCTTCACCGCTCCGAAGCATTCGGGCCTCAAACTTGGCATAATAATTTTCCCTCTCGACTGGTGGGCACAGGGCTTGTTTCAAGCGCTTCGTCGCGGCGTCGTATGTGGCTCTCTCCTCGGCAGGAATGGCGTAGAAATGACTAGACGCGCGGCCACGGAGAAACGCAGGCAATTTCTTGATCTTGTCGTCGTCTTTCCAACCATTGGCTACAGCACATGCATCAAACTCTCTTAGCCAGGCGACAACGTCGTCTCCGTCGAATTTTGTTGGCAGAATGCTCGTTGACATGATTTCGTTTTTTGTTTTACCGCTGCCACCAATTGTAGCGTGCCGATACTCAATAGACTTCACGAACTCGGTTTTAAACTCTTTATTTCCTAGTTATATTACAGAGGCTAATGCCTTTCATGTGCGACCCTCTCGCTCTGAGGTGCGCGTTCACTCCCTCGTCATCGGCTCAAGTCATTGTCTAGATCATCCACTGTCCGGAAACCACATCGGTTTCACATTACATATTGTATACACGTTACATGTATCCATATCCCACGCTTGTCCACATTCATCGTTACCATTGAACTGAAATGGAGTTGAAATTAATTCTACAAAGAAGAGCATAAATTATACAAGTGACATGACCCGATGGCCGGTTATATGTACATTTATAATAAGTGATGTTACTGGTTTATTTCATGTAATCGTAAATTGAGTTCACGTTATACTTCATTACTCTTATAGCTGACTTATGCGTGTAAGCTGACTTATGCGTGTAAGCGGCAGACAATTTTAGTTGTCAAAAAATTGTTTATTTAATAGCTGTGTTTAAATGTTAAAAATAAGCAAGGAACTTTCATATAATATTTACATGCATGGCTTTCACATAATTTAATTCATGTGAAAGTCATGTAAATGTTACATGAAAGTTTAATCTGCAATTAATTTACATGCAATTATAGCCAATATTAATTTATTTTATGGTATGTAAAGTATCACGAGGGGATTATTTATTAAATTTGTCACAAATATTTACAATGGCATGGACAACCAATACATAACTTGCTGCAAGACAATGTATGTGACTGGAATGTGGAACAGGACTTTTGTCCCAATTAATACCTCACCTCATATGACTATACATATTGTACAGTAAGTAATTTCTCGGCATAAGAACAAACAAAAGCCTTGATCAATATATAAAGCCTAAATCTAAACTGATTTACAGTTGTTCGTACACCCGGAATCTTTATATTTACCTAGAAACGTTTAGAATTTGTTCAATAATTTTGACACAATATAATCAGTGATACAGTATGTAATTTATAGTCGCATCAACTTAAGACACATATGTCTTAACGATGGACAACAATTACCCCTTATTCCATTACGTCAGAGTCAACAAACATTTATAAGCACAGCTTCAGCATGCTCATTACTCATTAGCTTTTGTTGTCTTAACTGTCTTTTCAAGTTGTCTTAACTGTCTTTTTAAGTTTCCTGGAACAATTTTAACAACAATATGCAATTAAGTTTTATAATGCACTTATATATGTCATATATTCATGTTTGATATATCTTGCCCATAATATTAAAAAAATCTATCTATTACCTAACTGTGTAATTCAAGGTGTGATTTATACCCTTACATTGTGTAAAATATATACAAAAGTACCCTACCACCTAATTCATTTTAACTAGATATAATTACCATCACTTAAATCAGCAAGCTGTGAGGCTGCCATTTCAGCATTTCCTTTGAAAGTTTTTAAAACACTGCCAATCATTGTCTGACTAACTTTGGGGAAAATTGTTGAAAGCTTAGTCACATCATCATCCTTAAATGAAATATGTAAATCAGTGTTCATGTTTTTAATATATTGCATTATATAATAGCCAATTAAAGGTTAATTATCATATAGAATCCTAAACTGCAGGCATATATTATCATAATTATATGATAATTGTGGCCTGATTGGCTATTAATTTTATATTACATTTTGACTCCTTACTTGTAACATGTCATTTACATACATCAGTGAAAAAACTTACAATGACAATTACAGATGTGTTGGGATCTTTGTTGTTGTCTGTTGAAGGCTGTTTAGTACCAACCAGCATATTCTTACTAGCTCCTGTCGGAGCAACTCCTGGAGTTACTGTTGTACAGACACCCAATATCACAGGAGATTTCTCCTCACAAGCTGGCAGTACACAATGATGGTCATGCCATTCAATTATTGGAACTTCCTTCCCACAGCTTAAACACTCAATTCTTTGTGCCTTCTCTGTTGCATTAACAGCACTTTTGTCAATCTAGATAATGGAACATTTTTTATAATATTATGTTGCATTTTAATTCCAAATTATTTTTATATTCAAAGACTATTTATAGTTAAACCTCAAATTTAGCTGAGACCCAAAAATTAAAACAAATTGTGCAAAAAACCAGAAGATGAAAACTGCATTTTTAACTCCATTTTAAATTTGATCACAATTAATCAGATTTTACTTCTCAGAAAAACATGTACATGTTACCATTATAAAGTTAAATGTTAGCTTAACCCATTAAGCTGCAGAGCTTCCCCATTGACAAGTAAAATCGTCTGGCGTTTGTCAAAAAAAAAAAGTAGGGCGCACTGGGGCTTAATGGGTTAACCAGAGAGATTGTCAAATTTTGTGGTTAACCCATTAAGCTCCAGAGCTTCCCCATTGACAAGTAAAATCGTCTGGCGTTGTCGAAAACGTACGATCTGGAGTCGCTACGTCTCCTAAGAAAGTCACTGTCCCAGACAAAGTTTAACGCCCGTATTCTAAAAGCTCACTCACACTCACACTCAATGAGTGGAGGTTCAATCTGAGCTTCTCTTGAGTGTTAATTCTGTTTTTGAATAGCTGGAGGGTTAGTGCCGTACCTTACTATGTGACTACTCACCCTCCAGTTATTAAAAAACAGCATTGACACTCATGAAAAGCTCAGATTGAACCTCCACTCATTGAGTATGAGTGTGAGTGAGCTTTTAGAATACGGGCGTAAGTCTTTAATAAATAAACGTGAATCACAGTTAAATCACAGTCGTTTATAGTATACTCCTCGCAAGTGTCAAGTTCACGTGTTCTCTTAACAAAAACTATATTATGTATTACATGAAGTTTCAACACACTCCCCCATACGAATCGGGATCGATTCGTATGTTAATAACAAACTTAATGTTTCACTACAAACACTTAAACATCAGGCCTACAGTATTTACTCTTTATGTTCATCTTCCAAGATTTCCTTAATCTGTTTAGCCGCGTCCATGGCCGCCTTTCTTTTTGGAACAAATGTCTTTACCTCCACATTTAGTTTAGGTTGAGAAACGTTTTCTCCGTCTTGTCCATTTGCCGCTACACCATCACAGCTCAATTCCAGAGGATACAACTGTTGAATGGCTCTTTCCAACCGGTCTCGACCGCTTTTCAATCGCACCGCTCGAACTACTCCATCTTTACCTTCGAATAACTTTTTGACTATCCCCATAGGCCAATTATTTCGATTGCGATCTTCCGAACGGATCAACACGACGTCTCCAATTGCGATGTGATTGACCTTCTTTGGGTGTTTCATTCGATGTCGCTCGCGCAACGCCCGAAGATACTCTGTCGTCCAACGTCGCCACATCTGTTCTTTCGTACGTAGCAAGAACTTGGCTCTCTTTCGTAGACAGACGTCTTGTAAATGATAGGGTCTCATTTCAGGCAAGTAATTGGTGTTCAAAAACAGCATCGAGTTTGGGGTTAAGAGAGGGAGTTGCACGTCCTCTTCTAGATAGCACAATGGCCGGTTATTTAAGGTAATCTCGATATCAAGCAGAATATCGCTTAACTCCTCCCAGGTTAGGAGACCACCACCAACCATTTTGTAGAACATTGCTTTCATCAGACCAATTAGTCGCTCGAATTGTCCCCCCCACCAGGGGGCTCGACTCAGGTTGAAACGCCACGAGATGGTGTTGGTCCGGAGAAAGTTATTGAACTCCTCATCTCTACGCACACATTTCAACCACTTTGAGGCAGCCAAAAACGTGGAACCATTATCCGAGTAGATAATTGAGGGTCTTCCTCGTCTTGCGATAAACCCTTTCAAACTCTTCAAGAATTCGGTCATTTCGAGGCTCGGTAGCAGGTCAAGGAACACACCCCGCGTTAGACTGCAAGAGTACAGCACGATGTACGACTTAGCTTCTTTGTTTTTCTTACGATATTTCACGGGTCCTGCGAAATCAACCCCAATGACATCGAAAGGGTTAGATTGCGTAGTTCGACACTTTGGAAGCTGGCTGGGCACGAAAACGTTTACATCCCCAACAGTTCGAAATAATCTTCTTCACAAGTTTGCGTAACCTGGGGATCCAGTATCTTTCACGGACTTTGGCCATTACTATGCCGACGCCGCTGTGCAAAGTGGATATATGGGACCGATGCACGACTTTCGCTGTGAACAATTCCGTATCCGGTAAATAGATAGGATATTCCCCTTGAATACGCCCGTGGCATTCCCAGATCTCGTCTTCATTTAACTCGAGCCGTAACTGTTCTTTATCCTCGAAGAACATCGGAAGACTTTGCACTCGCTGTTGTGCTTGTTTCTCCATGAGCGTTTCTTGCTTCACGTATTCTTCCGCGGAGATTTCACTCGTCAGTTTTTCTGCTGAAGGTCGACAATTGTTGATGAACCGTGTCACGTAACACATCACTCTTAACGCCTTACACAGAGCGAACTTCTCCAGTACTCTATCGACCCCAACTGCCGCCTTTTCGACCCCAACTGCAAACAACTCGCGTCGGACTTTCCTTTCGGACTCACTCGATTCGCTTGGTTTCGTCACAAGATTAGGTGGCCACTGGCATTCGTCCGACAACCAATCTGGACCATTCCACCACAATTTGTTACCATCGACATTACGTCCCCTGCTCCCCAAATCTGCTGGATTAGCATCTGTAGGCACGTGTCGCCAGACCACGTCTTCATGGCTTCGCATTTTCTTGACCCGATTTTCAACGAACTGCCGATACTCCCCGTCACGGTTCAACCAATGCAACGCCACCGTGCTATCGAGCCAACAGTAGAGTTTATCTGCCAACTTGAAACCTTGAAGGGCCTTTCTGACATTGACGGCGAGGTTCACAGCCATGTGCCCTGCGATGAGTTCAAGTCTTGGGATCGTTAGGTTTGTTTTGGCTAGTCGGGATTTGGCTGTCACCAAAGCTTGTGCAGTGCCGGATTCTTGCTGGATCACCGCGTAAACAGCTGCGCAGACTCCCTTCTTGCTTGCGTCCCCAAAGGAATGTAATCGAATCTCTGTCAGCGTTTCACGATAGATTGGGATGCAACGAGGAAACGACACGACTTTCGGTAAACCACTCTCCCATTTGGACCAATGCTTTCTCAGTTCGTCTGGAAGAGCTCCGTCCCATCCAACCTTGGATTCACAAATTTCTCGGAAGATTAACTTTCCTTCAAGTAACATTGGTGAGATTACCCAGAGGGTCCTAGACTTTGGCAAGGTAAGCTAACACACCACGTTTCGTTAGGACAGCAGGTACGCTAGGAAGATCAACTTGAAGAACATCCTTTCGTTTATTCCACTTCATTCCGAGGAGTTTACACTGTTTATCTGTGTGGTCAGCATTCAGTTGATGTTTTGCAAAGGTGGGTTCATCATCGTTCAAGTCAGACTCAAGTTCGGGAGCATTAGAATGCCATTTGTGCAAATAAAACTGGGACTCTTCGAATATCTCAACAGCATCACGTTTAAGGTCCGCGGCTTTCTCGGTCGTAGGTCCACCAGATATGAGGTCGTCGACGTACAGATTTTTACGAATTTCTGCTACGCTCTCGGGATATCGGGGCTCTATAGCTTCTAGATGTTGAGCAATGACTCCGTTCAATAGGAAGGGCGACGATGTCAGGCCAAAAACGACCCGAGTAAAGCGAAGCACTTCCAGCTCGGTGGACTGTAGATCACGAATCCAATGAAAGCGCAGGGCGTCCCGATCAGGTTCACGAATTACGATTTGGAGGAAGGCCTTTCGAAGATCACCTGTGAGTGCCACTGGGTTCAAACGATTTCTGACAAGGACTGACCAAAGTTGGTTATGAAGTGGAGGACCAGTGAGCAGACAGTCATTCAAGGAGGGAGAGGTTTCATTAGGCCGGGCCGACGCATCATACACGACACGAATCTTGGTGGATTCGGCGTTTTCTCTAATAACCGCTCAGTGGGGCAGATAAAATTCCTTTCCGGTAACCTCTTGTGGGGCCCTTTCGACAATGCCTTCACTGAGTTGATCTCGAATCACTGCGTCGTACTCATTAAGCATGTTCGTTCGCTTCAGCTTTCGTACAAGTGCGTTTGTTCTTCGTAAACTTCCTTCGCAGTTGTTGTGTAGTAGTTGGTGATTAGGCTTCCAGGGCAAAGAGGTCTCAAATCGCCCATCATCACTCCTTGTCAGCTGTTCTTTAAACTCGTCCATAAAATGCTCCTTGTGATCAAGAGTATCAGCTAGTCCAAGTATGTCCAATGAACAGAGGTTATCGTAGTCAGTTGTCGAATTAACAGCCAAGCAACCAAGTGTTGTCTCTTGTTCCGTGCCTGGTGACATCATAGCCCAACCGAATCTTGTACATTCTGCCACAGGTTCCCCCATACGGCCCACGAGTAGTTTCTCTCCGGTACGTATCTTCGCGTACTCGTTTGCGCCGAATATGAGATGAATTGGAAGAAGATCTTTGGGATCATCATCATCCATATGTACTTCTTTAAGATGCTCGCATTCTTGAATGAGTGTGCTGTAACGAGGGTTCTCCAATGACAAAAGTTCCTTGTTCTCAATCTTCGTGAGATTCACATTCAAGCTAAAATCGTTGGCCAAGGAACTGACTTGAACGCTATACACTTGCATCGTTCTGGTTGTGATTCCCGTTAGCATAGTAATTTGACGAAGACTAGTCGATTTCACCTTAGCCCTACTAAGATCAATAGCTGTTGTCGACGCGTAAGAATGGCTGGCACCGCTGTCCAGTAAGGCTCGAAATTTGTAACCGTTGATGCGCACGACTACCACTGGATGTACCACTTCACTTCGGCCGATGTGATTGGCAGTCATACCAGGTTCTTTTCGTTCTGTATTTCTCTCGCAGATGGTGGTATGATGCTTTGCATGACACACTTGACATCGGGTTTTGCTTCTACACTCGACAGCTCTATGCTTACTACCAGCACAATTGAAACACAGGTGCTTTGCCAAAATCCTCTTACGTTCTTCTGTCTTAACTACTTTGTCACAGTTTATTGCTTTATGAGTCTCATTATCGCAGAAAATGCAAGCAAAGGATCGTCCCGTTTCCCTTGGAATCTTCTTGGTAGAGCTGTTGATAACAGGATTGTGACGAGTCCACTGGTCGAGTGCTGCCACAAACTCGAGAAAGTTCCACTCGCTCCACTTGTCGTTCATCATTGCCAGCTCGCTCTTGATCAACGCTAACTTTTCCACAGTGAAACGAACTGCTGCATCGAGCTTATCAAGTTTTCCCAATGTTTGCAAAGACTCGACATTATATTGGAGTGTTTCGTAAAATTTATGAATCTTTGTCACATCACGCTCAGTTATGGTGGGTAGCTCCAATATGCCTTTCACATAAGCATTAACTACTTCGCTAGTGTCTCCATACTTCTTCTCTAGCATTTCCTTCGCTCTTTCGTAGCCTTCCTTTGTGAATGGTAGACCATCAATTGACTTTCGCACCTTCATTTCTACCAGCTCTTTTAAGTACGAGAATTTGGTGACAGGATCCACGCTTGACTCCTCAATTTGTGCTCGAAATTGTCCCCAAAATCTGATCCAATCTTTGGGGGTACCATTGAACTTGGTAATAACTAGCTTTGGCATCTTTGCTGATACATTTGTAGAAGAGGTTTGTTGCACATCTTTCATCTTTTCGTGGTACTCCAGGTCTAGTTTCTTCCGTTCTATTGCAGCTTCCTGTTCCTGGTGTAGCCGTTGTTCTGTTAGTTCCTTTTCGAATTGGAGTTTCGTTTGTTGTTCTTGCATCATAACAGTTTCCTGTGCTGCCAACTCTAAATTTCTCAGTTCTTTAGTAAGCTGACGAGTACAGTTATCTGCTTCCGCTAACAGACCTTCAACGTCATTTGACCAGACTTGCACTTCTTCACCCGTCTTTCCATCAGTCAGCATCTGATCTTCAATCCTCTCTTTGAGATTGTTGACTGCCGTAGAAGTAGTGGCCACTGATAACCGTTGTCGTTCCATAGCCTCTTTGTCACATTTGCTTACAACATCTGTGGTTTTGCTCATTCTAAATTGTAATGTTTTCATCTTACCCTTTAACTCCTGTAATATCTCCTCCATGTCAACGTTAATTTTCCAATTATACGATAATAAATGAAGTAAGATCCTATTCGATTAGCTTAGATGAAGTATACGCAGTTCGTTACCAGGTCCCAAAATGTCTAAGTTGCGCGGTCACGTTCAATATATGTTCACTTGATTTCACAAACAATCCCCCAAAATATCAGTGAAGATTAATTATAAAATAACTGAAGTAAATAGAGCGCGCTGATTGGTCAATACCCATGCAGGATGAGAGAATCATGCACGGGAAATTTTCCCGCGCCTGAAATTTTAAAAATGTCGGGCGATAATAGTTCAACTTTTGACTTTGACAAAGAAAATAATGGCGAAAAAAGTAAACAGAGGTTCGTCTTAAAGTCGGATAAACAAGTTGACGAGTTGGTGGATAGCGTACAAGCAGAAAGCACAAAGCATAAAACAGTATACGCTGTTGTTGACGTTTTTTGGGAGAATTGCAATGTACATCAAATATATTAATAAACCTTTTTATATATTTCTGTGTGGTTATTTTATAAAACAAATACCGCATTGATTTCCGTGCATGATTCTCTGTTTCTTACACTTGGGATGTTGCTCGACTTTCGTAAAGCTAAAAAAAACTCGCCTATCGGCTCGTTTTTTTTTACGCTTTTCGAAAGTCTCGCAACAACCCGCGTGTAAGAAACAGAGAATCATGCACGGAAATCAATACGGTATTCCTTTAATGTTAATCCGATTGAAAATAAAGTAAAATTCAACAATAGTACAAGTTCCTAGCACTGTTCACAAATTTAACGTTCATGAACTTACGAATATTGCTGTAAATACTGTCTTCTTTCACCGTCTATAATACACCGTTCACATCTCGACCAAGTTCGGCAAATGTTTCTCAAGTTTATCGATGTTTTAGTCCTGGCAGGATCGCCACTGTGTCGAAAACGTACGATCTGGAGTCGCTACGTCTCCTAAGAAAGTCACTGTCCCAGACAAAGTTTAAGTCTTTAATAAATAAACGTGAATCACAGTTAATGAGTTAAATCACAGTCGTTTATAGTATACTCCTCGCAAGTGTCAAGTTCACGTGTTCTCTTAACAAAAACTATATTATGTATTACATGAAGTTTCAACAGCGTTTGTCAAAAAAAAAGTAGGGCGCACTGGGGCGCAATGCGGCTTAACCCATTAAGCTGCAGAGCTTCCCCATTGACAAGTAAAATCGTCTGGCGTTTGTCAAAAAAAATAAATAAGTAGGGCACACTGGGGCGGATTGCGACTTAATGGGTTAATGAATTGATGAACTCTAATTATCTAATTATTGAAATCTAAGTATGGACAATCCCTTACTGAGTTGATAATTTATTAATGACTGATTTATTACTTACCGCATGTCATCCCCTTAAACAGTAAAAAAATAAAATATTCCATGACACCTCTAGACACTATTTTAAAATAGCACAACCCCCCCCCTGCCCTCCCCATGAGGGAACATTTTCAGTTCTTCTCTATAAAACACTGGATCAAATCAATACTTGTTTATTAGATTTCATAGTTTTCCATTGAGGGCTGAATAGCCTGAATTGTCAAGCCAAGGTTCCTTTGCAAAGGCCTAACATAGGCCAATGCTTGACCCAATCCCGATAGATCTCGTAGAAATGGCACAGAATATCCTATTGGCGGTGGATGAATGATGACCAGGTCTGTGGCCTTAGCTCCACCAGATCTCAGAATTTCAAACCCCCCACCATTTGCTAATTTTGGGAAATGCGATAATAACATTTCATTAAGTTTTGTTGGATTGGAATTTGAATTGAAACATATCTTTTTCCTTCCCAGGCCACATTGTTGTAACATGATCTTTTCGCTCCTTTGAGGTACACGATTTTGATTACATTTGGCCAAGCAGAAAAATTCATGAGTCCAAGTCTCCTTCACCTTAAAATAATTAGAGTTTATACTGCTACCATTTCTTCGTGTATGTTTTGGTGCAATCTGGTAGGCAGACGACTGCGATCTGAATCTTTCTGTGCCGTAAGGGGAAAACAAGCTTCGTAAATTACCAACAATATCTCCATGCCTTGCCCCAGAAGCTGGACTAGAATTGGATGGAGCTGGACTAGAATTGGATGGAGGCTAGGCCATGGAGCAGGACTGTTTGATGTTTCGCTAACCTGGTTCACCGTAGTGCTAGATAGACTGTTTGGTTGAGATGAAAGTAATCTTGTAGCCTCTTGTAGTAACTGGATTGCTCTTAGAGAATTTCTACTTTCTTCGTTCTCTTCTAGTTGGCTTGAATCGCTGATCTGGCTTGAATTTACATTTGAGTCAGCCATTTTTGTTCACGAGGTCACTGACTCTGTGTCACTGATCTCAAAGTTTGACCTGAAGTGTTACATTTCCAAATTCTTTATTATGCACTCATAGTCTCCCGATAATTACGTCATTGCATGTAATTTTCCGGAGACTTATAAGTTTATATGCACTTCTAAATTATGTTATGCACTTCTAAATTATGTTATGCGGTTCTAAATTATGTTATGCACTTCTAAATTATGTTATGTACTTCTAAATTATGTTATGCGGTTCTAAATTATGTTATGCACTTCTAAATTATGTTATGCACTTCTAAATTATGTTATGCACTTCTGTAACGTGTATACAATATGTAATGTGAAACCGATGTGGTTTCCGGACAGTGGATGATCTAGACAATGACTTGAGCCGATGACGGGGGAGTGAACGCGCACCTCAGAGCGAGAGGGTCGCACATGAAAGGCTATAGCCTCTGTAATATAACTGGGAAATAAAGAGTTTAAAACCGAGTTCGTGAAGTCTATTGAGTATCGGCACGCTACAATTGGTGGCAGCGGTAAAACAAAAAACGAAATCATGTCAACGAGCATTCTGCCAACAAAATTCGACGGAGACGACGTTGTCGCCTGGCTAAGAGAGTTTGATGCATGTGCTGTAGCCAATGGTTGGAAAGACGACGACAAGATCAAGAAATTACCTGCGTTTCTCCGTGGCCGCGCGTCTAGTCATTTCTACGCCATTCCTGCCGAGGAGAGAGCCACATACGACGCCGCGACGAAGCGCTTGAAACAAGCCCTGTGCCCACCAGTCGAGAGGGAAAATTATTATGCCAAGTTTGAGGCCCGAATGCTTCGGAGCGGTGAAGACCCATCAGTTTTCAAGTGGGAGCTGGAACAACTTCTGGAAAAAGCCGACCCAACGCTCGGTGACGAAGCCACATCTGCACTTTTGTCGCGCCAATTTATGCGTGGTCTACCCAAACCAATGAGAGGGAAGCTTTTGGCTCATAACCCCACACCAAACGTGAACGAAATGCTAGGCTTTGTTCAGCGTTATCGTGCGATTGAAGAACACGACTCATCCTTTACAACCAACGCCAGCTCCGCAACACCCAAACCGAACGCCGACATGGACCAACTCGTGGGTCTCATGAACGAACTTGCCACTCGACAGAAGGCGCTCGAAGATCAGATGGCCACTTCAGAACAGTTCTATGCCGCCGCAGTTAACCAACCTATAAATCGACAGCGATCGAAAGCTACATGTTTTCAATGTGGAAAACCAGGTCACCTTGCTCGTGATTGCCGCAGTCCACGCCAACGTCAAAACCATTCCAATGTACGGTGCTATGAATGTCAAAGATATGGACATTTTGCTCGCGATTGTGGAAACTATGCACCTTTAAACTTCCAAGGGCGTCTCGAGGAACTACAGGCCGGTAGACAGCCCCGAAACAAGTAAGCACTGTGACTCTCTTAATGCTAATAGTACTAATGTTTGTAATGAGAGCTTGCCTGCACACCCATTCGTAACATGTTTCATTGACGGTGTACCGGTCAATGCTCTTCTAGATACTGGATCAATGAAGTCTTTTATTAATGATAACATTCATAATATTCTCGATTTTGACTGTATTCTATTAGATAAATCGCAATCACAGCGTTGCACTTCAATTACAGGTGGGGAATTAGATATTCAAGGCAACATTGTGACAAGTGTCACTTTTCCTCATTCTCAACGTAAATATAATAGTTGTTTTCTTGTAAGTAGTAATATACCCTACGATTGTGTTTTGGGATGGGACTTATTACGCAGCACAAATTAGGTATTCAAGGGATTTTCGGGGAGGTCGAAGTAGTTTTCAGTTAGTGGGGCCCTATGGGAAATTCCCATTACATGCGGAGCATCCAACAATGAAGGTACAGTCGAGCGGAGTTGTGATCACAGAGGCAAATCCGCCTGTTGCTTCCCCCGATGACTCGAGTAAAACCACTGAAACAAGCATGCTTCTTGTCCAATCTCAGTTGAAAGGTGTTAACAAAGTTATTCTTCCTAAGGGCATTGCAATTCCGGCTCGATCGGAAATAATAATTGACGGTAAGGTGCTGGTGAAAAACATTTCACAGGTTGGTATGATATCAGGTAGTCAATCAGATAGTGTTAGACATTTAAAAGGCTTGCATGTAGCTCATTTAGTTGTTACTCCTGTAGGTAAAATAGTGCCAATTCGAATAGCTAACACTACGGACAACGAAATTGAATTACCACAAGGTTGTAAATTGGCGGAATTTTGTCCTCTAGTCGAGAAAGAGACCGTTGCTAACAACAACGATCCGGTTAACTGTAATGCCGTCAAAGCAGATCACGTGGCGTCAAAAATTGATTCTAGTCTAGACCCGGGTTTAAGTAATTGGTGTGAAGCGTTTCCCACTGCAGATCAAAAAGCGTCCACAGTAGCTAAAATACTTGTCGATAAAGTTTTCAGTCGATTTGGGCCCCCAGTTGTCTTACACTCTGATCAAGGGGCGAACTTCGAAAGTAATTTAATGCACGAAGTGTGCGATTTAATGGGAATCACCAAGACGCGAACAACGGCGTATCATCCTCAATGCGACGGCCAAGTAGAGCGGCAAAATAGGACACTGCAAGATATGTTAGCGGCATTTTGTACAAAACACGATAACGATTGGGATTTATGGCTAGACGCAGTAGTTTTCGCCTACAACACGAGTCGACAAGAGTCATTGCAAACATCTCCATATGAGATAGTTTTTGGTCGTACGCCGAGATTGCCCTTAGAATTAGAGCTAGGCCTCCCACTGAAAGACCCTAGCACACAATCCGAATACACACAGTCTCTTAGGAAGATATTTAAGGAGGTGAGAGAGGTAGCAAAGGTAAACTTAGAGAGAGCAAGGGAGAAACAAATGAAAGGTAATGAAGAGAGAATGCAAAAGTGGCGCCCATTCGGGTCAGGTGAAACAGTTTACTTGCGTAGACCAAAAGGATGGAAATTTGGGGCCAAGTGGATCGGGCCGTTTGAAGTTGTTTGTCGGTTAGGCGTTGATTATAAAATCAAATCGATCGAAGGTAAGATTACGGTGGTACATCATGATCGATTGAAGCGTGGTTATGCACCATTAAACTGTGGAGACATTGTCTGCCCTGCGCGAGAAATTGGGGGCGATCAGGTGGTTTACAATGTTCCCGCAAACAACGTTCAACCTAATTGCGAAAATGCTCCACATGTCCCTCGGGTTAGGCCTAGGAATCTCAGGCAAGATGTCCATGCGCCTGATCGGTATGGGTTTGCTGCGTAATAAGACTCCCAGAACAAACTCTGTTGTAGTAATTTATATAATTCATAATTCTGTAAATGTACAATTCTTGTGGGCAAGAATTTTATGTAGGGAGATGGTGTAACGTGTATACAATATGTAATGTGAAACCGATGTGGTTTCCGGACAGTGGATGATCTAGACAATGACTTGAGCCGATGACGGGGCAGTGAACGCGCACCTCAGAGCGAGAGGGTCGCACATGAAAGGCTATAGCCTCTGTAATATAACTGGGAAATAAAGAGTTTAAAACCGAGTTCGTGAAGTCTATTGAGTATCGGCACGCTACACTTCTAAATTATGTTATGCACTTCTAAATTATGTTATGCACTTCTAAATTATGTTATGCACTTCTAAATTATGTTATGCACTTCTAAATTATGTTATGCACTTCTAAATTATGTTATGGAAGAACTCAATTTTGATTCAGACATGTGTAATTAAAGTTGAATTTCTTAATAATATAATTTAAAAGCGAATATTGACATGAATAACGCTTCATACTCTCGCGCATAGGGGTGTTATCGTGCGGGTCTTCTGGCGCAGTTGGCACTGCCAAACACTGGACGAGATTGCTTCTACTGTCTTTCTGTCTATGCCCAAATGAAGTCTCGACCGGAAGTCAATCTGGCGTGACGGGGGGAGATGTACACACTGAAAGTAGCGCATGCGGCAGAGGAGGTCGGACAAGCAATTAGCGAGTTTGTCACGTGAGCTCTAGACCAATGAGATCACTCTATTTTCTCATCGTGTTATCTGAAATATTGGGGAAGAAAAATTTGCATTCGACGCAAAATAAATCGAGAAAAAACATTAATATTAAAATTTTCTTGCAAACTTTCAAGTGTAGTGGTACTACTACTAAAGATCTGGCGATGTCTGCAAAAATCTCTGAGGTAAACGTTATTTTCAATGTTATTTTGATGTTTGAAGTTAGTCGACTCCCCGCGACGTGTTGACTCAAGTCTAAATATGTTTACAATGTTTAAAGGACATTGGCAACGAAAATTTTTATTGGCTTATTTAATCTTACTGGGCCACCTAACTATGAGAATGTTACTATTTTTTGCTGTAACATTTTTGTTTGCGAGTAAAGTGCAAGTAAAATGTGATAAATTTGCTCATCGGCCGCCATCTTGGATCAAATTCTCAAAAAATTATCTTTGGGGTCAATGACCTTTGTGACGTCATTAGATGGGTTCGCTTCAAAACAACATAGGGATTTATATTGCGTGAAGGTTTTGGTAACTAAAAATATGTCGTTTTTGCGCGTTATAATGAACAAAAATTCTCACAACCAGGCAGGAGAACTAAGGAAATGCTACACTATCGGGTAAAGCCATATTAAGCATGTAAGAAGGAAAGGAATGGCGAATTTTACAACTTGCGTGGTTTAATTGTGTCACGCGTTTGTGAATGATTGGGGTATTATTGAAGCTATACTATAGTATTTTGTGTCGTCATACACTCTGGAAAAGGTTTCAGGAACCATATCTGTTGTTGTAGGATACATTCTTTAACCGAAGACACGAGAAGAGATGTTTGAAATGTTATATTATAGAATTATAAACTCGAGACACCGAGAAAGGTTGAACGAATTGTCAACCAGCGATTTTGAGCACCTTGACCTATAAATATCTGGAGCTAAACTAAAGCCTTGAATGTTACTGAAAAATAAATCTGGTGCAGAATTATTGGATGCAAGTAATATTCTTTTGAAAACAATCTATATTCAAGTTTTAAAGAATAGTTATTCACGCGATTCATATGATTATGAAGTTTTGAGCTTCTATTGTTTTGACGGGAAATATGAAGCTGTCAATATATTACATTATTTAGTATATCTAGCTAGTTTATAGAAAAAAGCCAGACTATAGATGTTCTCTGGCTTAAATTCAGTTTCATATGTGTGGCTAAATAGTTTGGTGAATTATACATGATGAAGCTGGTAAAAATATTGCTGAAAATGTAGCGATTCCCATTTCAGTAATTCAGTAAATATAGTTATTAATTGCGTCAACACACAATATCAATTATAGAAGTGAGAACTCTAATATTTTTAGATCTTTTGTTATACTCTTTTTTACGAAAAGTCAAGACGCGCATATGGGTAGGGATTAGGGAATAACTGATCATTAAAATAGAAATTAATAATTTAATGCGTTGCCGCACTGAAGACTTGCTATTAACTGACATACCGGTATTCTCTTCGCTTTTCAAAATGACTGTAGTTGTATTAATCTTGTTTGTTTTATACTTTTATTTCAATAATCATAGGTAACTTAAATTTGCACTGTCAATACAAGCGATGAAGCGATATACTCTCTACAACAATCAATAATATACCTTGAATGCGAATACAGCATGCTATTTGTAGTTTGTTTTATGTAATAGCGCTTCTTTATACTACACTGTCCAACTGCATTGAAAGTATAAAAGGAGTAGTTCAAATCTCAATGATGAACTATCCAAATTTTTAGGCCTTTATTCTTGTGTATTTTGAATGTATATCATAATTGCGCCAGCTACTTAGGTTTAATAGTTAGTATTAGTATAGACTACATTTATTTATTAAGCTTTGCCGTCTAACAATACATAAACAGTTATTAACACAAGACTACATTGTGACAATTTTATTTACTGTTGTATTTTCAATAATAATTGGAACTGAACGTGCTGATAGAGATTTGATTGTTTTGCAATTTGAGCATTTTTTATGCATTTACCAGCGAGACATTCAGGGGATATAGACAATAATAGCATAACATTGCATAAGGATTTCCTACGTGATATTCGAATTTATGCGTCTATTTCACGCGGAATTGGAACAAATAGTATCAAAAGTAGTGGTACAAACATGTTACACACTTGTTAAAACCTTTCTGCCGTCTATTTTGCCACAAAGTTTACCGCGTCTGGTAAACACTATAGAGTTTATATTAGAGAAATTGTGTCAACCCATCTAATGACGTCATTTAATGTTTCATGCATAAATTAGCATACGCCGTTTTTTTCAAAATGGCGGACGACTGTTGAACTTTGTCACAAATTTTCTCGACAACTAAATGCGATGGACAAGGGAAACTATGAAATTAAGTATTCCGTAGGCATGCTCTATAAATATAAGGAATAAAAATTTTCGTTGCCAATGTCCTTTAAAATGAAATATCTAGAATTCCCATGGTTCGATTTTCTTCATTTTTGGTAGTCGTCAAGACAAAAATATAAGCTTTAAATCTGCTGGAATGATCCCGGTGATCCCCTGGCAGTTTTCGAGATATTAGGCATTGAAGTGACCATAGTCATTTCGACGTTTGCCAAAATGGTGTCTAATAGTTTAGGAAGATATTGCGCCACCAAAGCTTGTTTTTCCCAAGGAATCTTGAAACTTCTTTAATATAAAGAGCGTTATTCTTTAGAGTAAGCGTTAAAGTACTTTGGAATGAATTTTAGGAGATATTTGCGTGTTGTTTGGAGATTTTATATCTGGGCTAGTGTCTAGCTCTGTCTGCAATTTTGTTATCTGACGGCCCACTCGACTCGCAAATATCGAATATTTTGTCATTGTTATTCAATTTTTTTCCTGGAATGCATCCATGCTATTTCAATAACTATTGATCTTCCTATGTGAGCAGTATTTTGTAAGGTAAACGTTATTTTGATCTTTTATGTAGGCTGTACGTCGTCATATTGTATTAATCCGATGCATTTCTGTCAACAATCTTTGAAGTTGATTAGTTGAACCACAGAGTAGACACTATAAAGAGGCCTCACTGTGTATCAAATCCTAATGTTTTGAGCGTAACCGATGCTTAGCCAGTGCGCAGAGGAGAGGCTCTCACCCCCCCGAAAACATTCAAAATGGAGGGCATTTTTAGACGTAAAAATACCGCAAAAATTCGAGTTAACTATTTAATGTTGTTAATCACAACTTCAGTCAAGGTAAACCGTTATAAAGAAAATAACAAGGGTCTCTTATGCCGGTTATTTTCCGAAAATATCGGCCGCCATCTTGTTCGGGGGGGTGAATGCCTCTCTTTACCGCACTGGCTAGGAACATGGCGGCCGGCCGATAATTTAAGAAAATAAAGAAAAAAAACAAATTCTGGAGAGTAATGTCATTTTGAAATTCAAAATATGAATAAAACAAGACGAGTTTGAGAGACTGTAAATTTTCCACTCTATTTTAAAGTCATCATCAGACAGAATAGCGGCCGGTTACGCATTTTGCCTGAAGTGAAACCTCTGTATAGTGTCTACTCTGAGTTGAACCTCTCGAATTTCCACAATAGCGTTGTCTCACGCAGCTAAAAATAGATTCCCTCAGCTAAGACCCCCCACGAGACTCAGACAAACAAACTACTATTTAATATAGAATTATACTAGCAGCGAACTATCATTGGCATATTTTTTTATTTTATCTGCACTAAAACTCATTCAAATTTACACCAAAGTTAGAACATGGTTAGTACTAAGCACTGTTGCTGGGGAACGTGTGCAAGTGATTCGAGATATCCAGAAAAATTGCCGAAATCGCTTCAGGAAAGGAGAGCTTCTGGGCAAAAGGTATTTATACCTTTTCCAAAACCGTCGCAAGGAATTGAAAAGTCTCGTCGCTGGGTTTCAGCATGTTCGCGGAAAAACTTTGATGTATCAATGATAAATAGGAACACATATATTTGTGCAGTTCATTGGCCAGGCGAGAAAGGGCCCACGGATAAAGGGCCAAAGTGGCAAAGGGCCTTCGGCGTTTACCACTTTGCTTCAAGCCTCTACATTTTAACCACCGCTTGAGTTGATCGACAGTATAATCTGATGGATCATGCTCAAAATATGAGCCGGGAACGCCGTCGTTTTCAGTGAGAGTTGTTACATTTATCGGAGAAGCACTAGTTGTAGAATTCATTTTTAAACCAGACACAGTGCCAAAGGGCGGTTCTCTCTTTTACAGAACTGATATTTAAAAATAGACTATTAAATCAATAAGTTAACCGGCTTGTGAAATATTTTTTCAACATATTTTTTTATTGTCAAAGCAAAATTATAGTTTTACTTATCAACGGAAGATTCCTCAGTGAAAAGAGTTTATATTTGAAATTATTTTACGTATAAGTGACAATTAATCTTTCATTTGAAATAAATCCGTATTTTAAATAATATTATAGAATATAGTCAATAGAATAGTAGACAATCCTAGACCTAGCTTCTTTTATTTAGTAGTTTTATAGTATTAAAACTAAACGGTAAACAAAACAGACTATAAATAGTGGATACTAATACATTAAAAATAATGGGCACTATAAAAGCGAATATAAAACACCAAAAGAGCAAAATAATGGGCACTAAATCGACAAAAAATGTTTTTTAAGCGTCCAAACTTAGTATAAACACGAAAGCAACAATATATTAATATAGACTATATAGGATAGTAGACCTATTTATAGCAGCGACAGAATAGTCCATACTAAAGCGATGAAATAGCCTATATTACAACTACCAAAGCAAAAATATCGACACTGGCACTTCGACTAAAGCAAAAAGTACAACGTGTGTATGATTCCGCACAAATAAACTTTAAACAAACTATCAAATTATCAAAATAACTCACAGCAAGCTCTCAATCATAATACAATCTATATTAAGAGTTGCCAATGTTTGTCTGAGTCTTGGCGGGGGGTCGGAATTCGTGACGTCACGTCGAGACAACGCTATTGACGCAGCGATTGCTCGTATTTTTCTGAAGGAGTGGACTTTACTGTAATAAGTGCTGAGTTTTGAAAGAAAATTTTAGAAGTAAATTTTTTTGTTTATTTACTGATTTGTATTTTGGTTTGAATTCTATCATTGTATTGTTAAATTTGCCTTGTTGGTGAATATTTGCTTTCTTTAATATTTATTTATATAATATGTAGAGAATGAGCAGAGATATTATATTTTATGCATGTACTATGTATTTTCAATAAACTGTATATTAAGTTTGTTTTGTCTACATTTCACCAGTAATTTCTGTTGCAAAAGTATATGTTTAAGCTGATGATTAGAAGTTCTTTGACAACCCCAATATGGCGGTTTTCAGTAGTCACAATGTGCTATTGGGATAAATAAATAACTAAATACATATTAAAAGTCGAACCTTTGATGCCAGCAGAATCAATCTGGCCAATAAATATTTAGTTTTTCTCACTATTTGCACAATGTACATTACAAATACAGACGATCCAAGCAGTGGGTCAGCTTATGAAATCAATACATAGTGTCTAGTTAGACCCTTCATTCTCATCTTTTCCTCAGTCTTTCCATGAATGTATGTTTATGTATATACACCTGTATATACATGCACCTGTATATAGTAGGAGTATTTATGTGTGTATTGTAAATAATGCATAGTATAATTTTGTTAAATGTAATTTATAATTGCAGGACCCCACTGAAAAACACTTAAAATATAAATAAATAATAAAATAAAATAAATATAAAATGCAACACTGAACAAAGTGTCCACAAATTACATATAGAATTTCAACACATGAACATTTATATTGACCACAAGACCAGGTGATCACACGCACGCTTTGAGATTTCTGCACAAATAAATCCATTAAACGGACTGAAAGAGCCTTGTTATACATCGAACACAAACACTAAACACATCCATAATGATGGCATTGAGTCTCTGGATCAATAGCGTCCATTTTCGCAGAATTTGCTATGGCCAGATATGTTGACTTCACGGCAGTCAACGCATAAATGAGGTCGCACGTGGAACATACGCTCATTACCCATGATGCTTTGCGGCCTGCTTGTCCGACCTCCTCTGCGCATGCGGATTCAAAATGGAAAAACCAAAAATCCCTAGATTTTCGGGAGATGCAGCGTGGGAGTATTTGGACTCAATTTACGGGGATCCTAGAGTAGTATCAGATACAATCATGCAAGATATTGTCAAGTTTAAAGCGCTCAACAGTGACGAAGATAACCGATTTTGCGAACTCGTACATTTAGTAAAACGAAGTTATAACACGCTAAAGGAAGTAGGTCTACCAAATGATATGAATAGCCACATGTTGTCGATCATCGAAAAGAAAATGTGCTCTGATGAAATTCTCTGATGATAGAAAAGTTTGGTCACGTGATCTGGAGAAAAACGGTGAAACAGCAACGTTACTGGCTTAATGACATGGATGACAGTCGAGATGAAGTGCAAAATGAGAGCTTCTTCACCGCTACGAACAAGTGGCAAGCATTCAATCAATCATGTAAGGGAATTCCCAGAAGGCGAAGCCCAAACTTCAAGTCACCGATGTTGGCTTTGTAAAACGTCATCCCACTGGGTGGATCAATGTGCTAAGTTTTCGTCCCTAAGTTATGACCACTGATCTAATAATAGACTGGATATAGCTTCTATACCTATGAAAAATGAATAAGCCAAAATCAATCGGCGCAAATCTACTTCCGGTTACCACTTTGCAGCGAAAACAATATGGAGTTGTATAGGGAAATGAGTCGCCGAGGCTGGTTTTTCACAATTTTGAGGCATTTCCAAGCGCTGGACTAAACCGTTCGTCTTGTACTGAAAAGAACAGGATATTTTCATACTTTTGGAGATATACTTTTTGGATTTCGGTAAAAAATCACCGCTAAAGACGTTTGACAAGTTGCATACGCGAAGTCCATTTTCGGCCAAAACTCTCTGCCAAGTGGTCTTTCATGCTGGCATTTTCGCTAAACAAATACTCTGGCTGGATAGAAACTCAAGTCGAATGGATTAAACGAAAGGTAAGCAATGTATAATAAGCGTTTGTCTTTCTCAATCAAGCGAAAAAGTATAGAATATCGGTGTTGTTCTCGGGTTATGTTGTGCTATGCCTATATAGGAACAATAGCTTTATATCTATATTGGCTAATTGCATTTTGTATCTCAGATTGGAGTTTTGGTTTTTGTTCTTGATCGAAAAATACATTTAAATAATATATAAATGGATTCGTTTCTAAAACAAGCTCTGTATCATTCATATTATAAACTGCTTCAAGTGTTTTTGTGCAGAAAACTTGCAATCCAGTAGAGTCTGAGAGTAGTATGGAGCACTAGTATACACCATATTAAAATGGCGTATGCCAAGTTTGACTAGTTGTCAATTCTCACATTTGAAATTTATTATATAGAGACTAAGACATTGAAATTAGAAAACATTATTAAGACATGTCATCCTGATCCACTGGTGCTGACCGCTGTGATGGCAGAGAGGTCCGGTCCAAACGTTCAATTGCTTGCTGCATTTGATTAGTTAGAACAGGCAGATCTCTTGTCAGCAGGACGTTTAACGCCTCCGCATTTTCTCGTGCTAGCGCATGATATGGGCGTCTTCCTTCTTGAATTTGTGGGACAGGAATAGGCTGGCCAGCAAAGCCATTTAGGCCAGGGTTTTCAGATCTCAATTCTTCTGGGTCGTTGATGTCCTCGTTTTGATAAAGTGGTGGAACATCATCATCCTCTGCGTTTGGTTGTCGTGGGTCGGGCTCCTCACGAGGTTCTTCGGGTGGTAGTGGCGGGATATCCTGTGGGTGTTGGTCAAGCCGTGGTTCTGGCTGTAGCAGAGCAACACGAGGTTCTTGGGGTGTACACGATCTCTGATGGCACGATGAGCTTGTTCACGTTGTGGTGGGTCTGCAATGTTCGCATAGCGCATCTCATTGACTCTTTCAATCAAACCCCTGAAATATGCACAAAAAATAAATACTTACCTTCTCTGTTCTCGTCTTCTCGACGAATGTAGTCTCGAACTCGTCTTCGGGAAGCATTTCGACGACCTGGCAGCTGGGCAAAGTCCGGATTTCTTACAATGTCGTTAATAACGATATCCCATAATGGCCTATGTTGTTGATAGTGCCCCAAAATTATTCTCTTTTCAAGGTTCCCTAACCTTACTATTTCACGCGGAGGCATTATTTTTAAGTAGCTGAGTTAACGATGTTTGCACAATACTTGCCAATTATCTAATGCCTAATATTTTAGCATGCATAATTTAGAATCATACACAAAGCATTTAATGAATAGCAAACACTGCAGTCAATTCTCAAGGGTGGTTCAGGTATTCGTAAACAAGTCGTGTAGGTAAAAAGGCTCTTCGTTCGTTGAATTGTTCATGGTTACTCTTTGGAACGGCATAAAATTATCATCCGTCTGAGTACTTGTAAAAAATTCATACTTTTTAGTCTCAACCAATAGGCAAGCGAGTACGTACGAGTTACAACGACTGCCCGTTTCAGACGCCGCTCCACTCATGCGCCGACTCATGCGCCGACTCATGCGCCGACTCATGCGCCGACTCATGCGCCGACTCCACTCATGGAGCGACACAAGAGCGACAGTGATTCAAACGGCGTATAAAATATAATGTTGTTGACGAGAGGAGGGTAATTCGCGCGGGAATTCCAAATACAATTCAAAAATATGTAAAAGTAGCAAAGTGGCTAATCTAATCCTAACAAATTACAGTAAATTTTGATTTAGGTTCGGCACATGAGTGGAGCGGCGTATGAATCAATGTCGCTCTAACGTCGCATAAAGCGACAGGCTCTGTCGAACTTCTGCCGAACTTATGTCGCTCCAAATTCTGCCGTACCTAATTGATTCATACGTCGCTCTGTCGCACCTAATTCGTCATTTAAGTTCGGCACATGAGTGGAGCGGCGTCTGAAACGGGCCTGAGTCGTTTAGTTTAATTAGGCAACTCGATCGTTCTCGTCGAATTGTGCACACTAGTAGACACCCATCAGCTTTGCCAGAGTGCTCAACAACACTAAAGTGAAGGAGCGTAAATAGTACAATCTGCAGACATGCATGTAAGCATGTTTCAGCGTCCAACGCCTCGTTAGTTCACCTTGGTACACGTCTTTACACGAGATGTCAACCGTATTTATACACATGAGCTTACTCTCTCCAAACGCATGTGGTACAACACGGTGACATCAACGCATCTAGACATGCGCAAAGTGTCATGGAACCAGAGTGCTCAAACGACCACAACAAGTCCACAAGGGAGGTGAGCTTTGCATATATATATAGATATAAGTGGTTAATATATAAAGAAGGTTTTTGATGTGACAACAGAAGAAGTAACCACTCATTTATATTTTGTTTTTGCACTAACGTTTTGCACCTGAAGAAATAATAAACAAAATATAAATCAGGTGCTGGAATGCTGGTCATCAAAGTATGGTATATTTATACTAGTGGTGCAGGTGTTGTTATACAAATATACAAAGATCGAGTTATCAACTTTGTATGCTCCGTAACAAGTAAATCGGTAACTATGATCAATTCTTTTAATGATTAATTTGACTGACGGATTAAGTTTCAATTCTGATAAACCTGTAGTGTTTTAAACATTCATGGTTATTCTAATGCATTTTGTCCCTTTTAGCTTTGCATATATGAATCCTTTTCTATAAAAATTATTGTAAAATGACTATAGTTTTCGGTGAACTTCGGCAAAAGAATTCATTTTTGTATGTCCTCGCGCGTTTTTTTCGTGACACTCAGCAGACCTGCCACATGCTTACATAAACACAAGTTTATAATTAAAACGTTTTCAGCAAGATCATATTTCACATGTTTAATACAGAGACAACATGGCTGTATTTATATGACGCTATAATATTCAGGATTTATATCGCCGTATTAATATCTCAATGATGGCTTACTTTGTGTTGGGGTACCTAATACTTAGTGTATTCATACTGAGATGTGTCGAGCTGAAAGGTAAGTTTGGCTTTCATAAAGCAATGATGAAATATAGTCACGAAACCAGGAAGTTAAACTGCAATTGCCTTTCTCAAATATGCCAGATATCTATAGTTTAAACGTGCTTTTCGTTTGAATTGAGGTCGTTTGATGTAACATTCATGGCTATTATACATGGCTTCCCTTACCTTGGCCCTAGCTATGCCACTAGAATAACGTTTTGTCCGTTCGAAATGAATAATATCTTTGAAATTATAGCGTGATTAATCAGGATAAACACAACCACCCTGTTTACAAATTGCAAACAGTCCTGCTGCTCTTAGCAATACATTGTTGCATCCTATGCCTATGTGTTAATGTTTATAACATTTTGATTTTTGAACATTTATATATACGACAACCTTTTCCCTCAGGTAGAACTGGTTTGGGAGTAGAAGTAGAAATCGTATGTCTATATATAACCTTCGCCGGCCCGCCTTGTTCATTTGTAACTTGGCAACCCAAAACATTTTGAGCTGTCGCATTACATACAGATTACATGATATTTCAATTTATTTTTTATTTTTGTGCTTAGTATCTATAAATTGTAGTAATCACAATGTAATCGTGTAACAATCACGATGTTCCATTTAGTTTCTTGTTAGAATCTATCAAGTTTCACTTTCGCTTCGAATTCTTGGATATCTATTTGCATATTTTGTCAAGCGTCGGCGGTTTAAAATATATTACTAGTAACTTGTGTCAATATATGTACGAGTTCTAAACTTTACTTTCAACTTTACTTTATAGCTGTTAAAATTAATTAGAGAAAATGAACAATACTGTCACGCGAACAAATTTTGCATGTTTAGGTTAATGAGCGACTACATGCATGGATAGAAAATTTCATATACGTTATAGTCGTATGTAGAATATAGTACGGACTCTATAGAGTCTATATATGATATGTGGGCATAAACATAGGAAGCAAATTTCAGTTGAGGAATCACGTTTTAATGGTTCCTTTTGTTAAAAAGCAACATCTTCCCTTTTTATGTTCCTTTCTTTGTTGAAACATTTTTCTGTCAAAAGACAAAAGGAAAGTTTTTGTTAAAGTTGGGGAATCATGCATTTGCTCCCGACCCAATGTTCCTTAAGGACGATCTATATTGCTGTGTATAACTCTTTGTATAACACAAACAGTCTTTTGAATTACGGTTATATTTTTCTTCCTAGTTTTATGGTGTCTACAAATGCATGTTTAAATTGTTATGTTGAATCTAAGACGCTGAGCCTTAGAGTGCTCTCATTTTCCAGAGTTCTCTGTTCACAATTTTTATGCATTATTTAAACATAACAACCACCACTCACCCTTTTTACTTATCTAACAGCCATTCACCTGGGGCCGGTTGTATCAAGTTAAACTCCCTACATGATATGGTGAAATAATCTACAATTAATACCAAGAATTAATATTTGTATTTAAATTGTGGTAAAACTTTTATTTAAACATGTAAATTCCGTTGATTGCCTTAATCCCGTGACGATGTTAAATTTATATAAACCTAAGCTAACCTATTTATAATTAATTTAACTTTTATTCAACCAAATCCCCACAATCGACATGTTCATGATAGCCAATAAGCATGATTTAGCGAAATTTAATTTCCAGTGTCTTGTTTCTTCTCTTTACTGATTTTACAGGGCAGAAAAGACAATTAATAAACATTAAACGACGAACAGTCTCAACCAGCAGCAAGCTGTTAAATTCAGATAGTGCTATTTCTGTAACTATATATCGACCAATCCATCAACAAAAATAATTTCTTTGACAAATTAATTTCCAGGTTTAAAGAAAAGATGGTACCGATTTTTGTCTTTATAAAGGAATATTATAAAACCGTTAGAACAATTGGAACTGACATAGAAACAAATTTGTCATATATTTGGTTTATTTTGAATGCAGATACGTATGGATTGGATACGTATAGCATATATAAGCTTGTTAATCATGATCTACATAATCTCACATCCATAAATGAAGATTAATGGATCTACCTAATCTTGGAAGTGCTTAAATTAAATGCTACTCAGTGAACAAAAGGCCACTTTAGCACATCCATAGTGACCGGCTGCACACAGTTCGAAAACTCTCATGTTGTTGTTTATGCAATAGATAAATTGTTGTAGATCCTTTATATATATGTTATTTGAGTCTGTATATACATGTACGACACATTACGTATGTATAAGGCTTATTATCGGTTCGGCAGCCTTGCCCACGTTTTCTCCTATACAGTATATATTCTTATTATATGGCAAGTGCTTGTTTTGGTGAATCACGCAATCTGATTGGTCGCTGACGAGGCAGGATTTTCCCGTATTGCCCACGGGCAATACGCAATTTTTATTGCCCTGCGAAGAAAAGCCGAGTTTTAGACAAGGAAATGAGCTCAAGAACTCTTTTTAAATACTCAAAAACGGAGAAAATAACAACCACGAATGAAAAAATAGGAAATTGAACCATGGTTAGCATTCTATGATCAAGTTTGGTTTGCTTAAATCGAAAAAAGGTAATTTTTTACAAATTTTTTAGATTCTGCAACTATAGTCGCTGAGAATTGTTTGTGTTTTGAGCATACGAAGGGCTAAAAAAATCGCTTGTAATAAGCCAGAAGGAATTTTAAACTTTTTTAAACACTTGAAAAAAAGTATAACTTTAAAACAGCGACACAGTCTTAGGTATTTTTAGATAATTTCGTAATCTGCTTTTGTTTAATTTAAAGTCTAAAGAGTAAACAAAAAATGACTTATCAAATGAGTTGAACTAGCAGCTTGTTTTCCGAGTTGTTTTCTGCTATTTTCGAAAAACTGTTATTAAATTATTAAATATCTATTCTCTATTTCTGTGTTAATATTTTATAAAAAGTGTTGTATGTAGTAGTGTTTTACTTAGCCAGATGCATTTGTACGAATGATATTGACATTTTGAAAATGAACCGGCTTTTGGACTTTGACCTTTGCTTTCGCATGACAAATCGGCGAATGTTTTCCACTGTTACAAATAACTACTCGATTAATCAATTGCCATATAATAAACAACTTACTAACCTCGACTGTTCGGGCTGTACGGGAGAATATTAAACCTCGGTCTTGCTGTATTGACCTCGCTATCGCTCGGTCAATACAGCAAGACCTCGGTTTAATATTCTCCCGTACAGCCCTCACTCTCGGTTAGTAAGTAGTTACTATTGCGGAAGCAAGGTGGGGCAATCAGTGTCAATGGGCCTTTATTTAAAAATAATTAGAAAACACGGACATTCACTACAAATGCAAAGTGGATCGATTTGTGCATTTTAGACTACTGTACGATGATGGGATTTGGCCTTTGGGTAGATAGGAATAGGAATTAAAGACATAATATGAACACAGTAAGTCAATTCTAATTGGCTACGGCTTACAGAACGAGTAGATATTGAAAAAATGTCTTTAGGGAACCAAGGAGCACAAGCATGCTCGCTCAAACCACAGTGATTTGGAACAAATTGAAGGGGTAGCAATATCCTTGCATGCTCCGATTATTCGTCGGTAAAATGTGACAGTGAAAAATGTATCCCAAAAACATGGCGGATGCTATTAAATGCCATGATTTTTATTTCATTTTCTATTAAGGTGCCCCCCTTTTTAGTCGAGTCAAGATAATTACTCCATATATTTGCCCTTGAGTCGCTCATTTTTCACGCTTAGCCATACACCTCAGGCTCAGCGCTCATAGGCTCAGCGAAAAACATTAGTTTAATTGTTGCAATGTTTGACGATTTGCAGCGACGAGCGATATAACGTGGCTGATCGAATTGCTTCCACCTCTGCATTCGCGTGTAGGCCAAGCCGTACTCGCGTCAGAGCCATCTGTACTCTTCTTTCAGGACCACCCGCCATTCACGTAAACTGTGAATACAGCCTGCATTTGACTGGCATTTTTCATGCCACCAAACCTGAAGGCGTCTCATTGGTCTTCGCTAGGCATCATATACATCATGCCTCTGGTATCTATATGGACTATAGATATAATTCTTAGTCTAGATTTATAAATCTTTCTAAATATAATTAAACTTACAGTATGTTTTTCCTCCCTATTTAGAATGCAAAAATAAAACTTTGGGGCTTCGCGATGATGGTGGACTACCATACTATTATTTTCAAGGGACGTCATATAGCCCAAAAAGCACCAATAAACACATAAACAAAGATTCACCGGAAGGAGCGACATGGTGTCCAGATAAAAATAAAGCAAAAGACAGTTTTCTTGAAGTGGACCTTGGTAAACAGTATTCTTTATGTGGTGTATCAACTCAAGGCAACACGTCTAAAGACTATAAAATCAAACTATCGTCGGATAGGATTCATTGGGAATTTTATCAAAATAACCGCACTGACAAGGTATTGTATGGTTGATTTTTACCGCTAAAATGTTGTATGTATATGGGCCAATTATTCTTAAAATGTAAATTCTTATTTGATATTTGTTTTCTTATCTCTCCATACAGTACAGTACTAGACTTATCCCCAGAGGAAAGAGATAAGAAACATTTTTCATATTAAAAATATTTCACTGCAGACAACACTGAACGAAAAATGCATTGTTTCAAGCGGGATTCCAACTTGAGTGACTTGAATCACTGGGTTCAGTCCTTAGTCCTATACCGCCGCAATATTGAACGCTGTTTCACCCATTGAATTATCAAGACGACGATGATTGGAATTGAGTTTTATTCCATTTTAATGTACAAGATAAGTTTGTAATGACTTAACGCTTCTCTTGGGGACGTGCAGATTCATCCTCACATAACTGCATCTTTTCCTTGTGTCAAATTTCTAAATCTACTGTTACTATTCATTATTCATTACAGTCATTAGACTTTCAATTTTTAGGACGGACCATCAGGAAAATGATGGGGAGGTGGAGAGGTTTTGGGGTTTCAGCTTGCATGAATTCTTTCTTGGCCTACTGCTTGTGCAGGATTTTAAAGGGGTTTTTTCTTTCTTCTTTTCACAATTTGTTTCTTTCTTTTTCCCTTGCGCAACAGTCATCAGGATGAGCAACAGCCGTTGAATCGAATATTCAGGTGGCAGCAGGGGTAAAAAGAGGACTCGTTTATTTGATGAAGATCATTTCGGATCGATGTACACCTTCTGACTCTATACAGTATATGGATGAGAGATGATAAATATATTCTGTGTATTTGATGTGTAAATTACTGCATTATACTCTAGGTTTTTGAAGGCAACAACGATTATACAACAGAAGTGTATCATGGATTGAATGTTACTGATAGATCAAGATTTGTGCGTTTTTATCCCGTCGACAGTGATACCAATGCCTGCATCCGAGTAGAGCTGTATGGTCAAGAAGTCGTTAAGGGTAAGTGATATTCAAAAAATGATATTTTCTTGATATTATCTTCTATTATTTGTAATATATACAGTTGTCTTTTTAGCCCTTATTGTAGCTCGGATTTCGGAGATATATAATGAATATTTAGGAAACGATGTCATTTGAGTTTGTTAAAACACCAAAATTGACGAATCTCAGCAATCTTTCCCCTTGTATAAGAAACGTTCTGTTATCTTTTCACCGACATACATGTACAATTATACTCATGTACAACTGAGAATTTTCCAGGCTAAGTAAGGCTGAGGTGGTTTCTCGGTTAACAGGAGAAGATATTACAGGTAACCGACTAGCCGAAATATACAAAGAGTAGGAGTGCAGTAGGATAAACGTAGAAAAGCAGAGCAAATTTGCTGAAATGTGTAGTATTTAAGAACTTTATCCAAAAGCATTGAACAGTGTAGAGAAGCTAAATCAGAAAATGAGTTTTTCCGCAGTTCAATCGCCACGTGTTCACTTGAAATACTCTTGATACTATCATGCATAGTTTGATTCAGTTTATAAGTGTGTGATATGAAAATAACAAGTAGTAAATCTATCTTTTATCAATTATTACAATTATGACCGGAAACAGAGAAATCGTTGTTTTCTCGATTCTGTCGTCTATTTCGGCGATTTTTCGATATAATTATCATTTGAGTATCTTTACCGAGTCTTGAAAATATTTAAATATTTTTTTATAGAAAGATGTGAAAAAACTCTCATAGATGCAAATGCTCCTGACGTTGTTATTAATTCACTCCCAAAAATTCCCCCAACCAAATATTTCACCATCTTGAATGGCACTAAGCCGTGGTGTTGGTCATCAAATTTCACTGACCCTTATCTTAAAGTAAATTTTGGAGCGTATTCTGTTATTTGTGCACTTCAAGTTTCTTTTAACGGACTGGTAGAAATATCATATGGCGGAAACGAATCATTGGAGATTAAATCTCAGGTATAAACTCATATTTCAGTTTTTCTTCATCTGTGGGGCTAATTTTCTTGTGGGTCAATATTTACTGTTTTGGTTGGTGAATATGTGTGATTCTGCGCCACATTTATTGAAAAAGAAGCCTCACTGACCCAACCTTTTCTCATTGATTGCTTATTTGCCTTTTTGGATACTGTGTGCTGGTCTGCATTACAAATTGCCTTAAAAGCTTCAACGGCAATTCCCTCGTGTGTAACACGGCCTATATTCTCACTGTTATTTAGAAAATAAATGGATCACAGTTATATGCTCCAGATGAAAAGATCCTGACCACGTTTCTACAATTGAAACCTGTGTCACATATTGGAAATTATAGCTGTCTTTCTGTAAAGATATTTGGCTATCTTAACGAAGGTACAGTAGATGGATAATTAGTACGTCATGTTGGAATATTGTTGTAGGTCACTGTATATTACCCCTTTTAATTTGCAGAAAAACAGCCCTTTATTGCCGATGCACTTTGTTGGATACTTGGATTTCATGCAGGCTCAATAGTACAGTACGTAATTGGCACAATTTATAACACGACTTTTTGGCAGCAAATAATGTCTGATATTTTTCTAATAGTTCGTGTGATCTATTCAGATCCCCGTTCCAAAAATTAGCGTAGTGTAAACGGGGCTTGTAAATCAATCCGACATGTCATCGAATTGCAATAATTGCCAAAAACACAGAGAAGAATTGGATGAAATTAAACTTAAGCTGGATACATTATTGTCGCTTTATAACGTAGTTGAAATCAAGCAAAACGAACTCGAAAGTGAGAGAAATAGATACCAATTAATCGAAGGCGAAGATGGCGTTATCGAAATGCTTATAAACAAAAACAGGAAATTGGATAGTGAACTTGATAACATGAAAGTGACCCTAGAGCAGGTGAAGCTTGACAATGAACTAATCCAAAAGGCATTTGACATGAAACAGAATATCTGGATAAAGGCGAAATCTTCAAACCATTATAACCACATGCCAGTTTCTGACTCTCCAGTACAGGGGCCCTCCACTTCTAATCGTTTTGATGCGTTGACTGTTGAAGATGACAACATACCAGTCAATACTTCGGACAGTAGCTCAGACAGTGGCTCAGACAGTGGCTTTCAAGGGCAGATTAACGAATACCGTAATACGCAGACATCTAAATTTGTCAAAAAATCTCGATAAACAAAACAAAATATGTCAAGTGTTGCTAGTCATAGTGAAGGTCCCACAAATAGACAGTCACCATCAGAACAGAAAAAAGTACTCATCATTGGTGACTCCATGATCAAGAACATTGACAATTTAAAAATATATAGAGCGGCCAAAACTGAATCGACCCAGTGTCACTCTTATAGTGGAGCAAGAATACAGCATCTTGAAGAAAAGATCAAGGAACATTGGTCAGAAGATCGTCAAAATTATGAAGCAGTAATTATCCATGCGGGGACCAATAACTTAGTCAACGAAAGTCCACAACAAGTTGCTCAACGTATGGAAAGCCTCATACAAGTGGTAAAAGTCCATTCAAGTGATGTCGCGGTGTCAAGTGTGGTAAAAAGGTATGATAGTAAAGTATCCCACCAAAAAATTCAAGAAGCAAACAACCTATTACTCAGCTTGTGTCAGAGGTATGAAGTAGCATTTTTAGACAACAGTGAGATAGATCAATCCCATCTCAATAGATCCAACCTCCATTTGAACAGAAATGGAGACAAATTGTTGGGCAAGCAATTTTGCTCTTACTTAAAGTTAGTTAAAATTAGCCGCAATGCTGTTGATCATTCATCAAAGCTGCATGGCAAAAACAAGCCTTTTTTTCGGCTTGCACTGGGCCATCGAATGAAGGAATGGTCAGATCACCTGAAACTAGTAACCGATATAATGAAGAAATAAATACTATTGATAGTTGCTCTTTAGCCCAAAACATGAACAGCAATTTTTTCAATGAAATTAATTCTATTCCTAATGAAAGAGGCTTTAAAATGGCCTTTTTAAATATTGTTAGCCTGCCAAAACGATATGATGAAATTAGCTTTTCCTTGTCAAACAAATTCATCGATTTAATCGCATTTAATGAAACAAGGCTTGATTCATCAATATCAGATAATCAAATGTATATTGATGGATATGATATTATTCGAAAAGATAGATCAAGAAATGGAGGTGGTGTTTGTATGTATTTGCGTAGCTCCATTAATTATCGTATTAGGCATGATCTAGTGCCTAATAATCTTGAGGCTGTTTGTATTGAAATCATTAAGCCCCAAAGTCAGCCATTTGTTGTAGTAACAGCTTATAGACCTCCAAATTCGTCATCCGAATTTTTTGTTGATTTAGAAAATCTTGTGAAAAAAATAGATGATGAAAACGAAGAAATTCACATTCTTGGTGATTTAAACTGTGATTTACTTAAAACAAATCCAGACCAATTGACTAAAAAACTCAAATCCATATATGAAATATATCAATTGTCACAAATGATTGATGAAGCTACGCGCATAACATCAACAACATCCACCCTTATTGATCATTTTATTACAAATAGACCAGAGAAAATTTCTGACTCTGGGGTAATACATACTGGAATTAGTGATCATAGTATGATTTTTGCAATAAGAAAAATCAATTTTTCAGTGAAACATCATGAAAATATTGTTGAAATTAGAAACATGAAGAAATTCAATGATCAAAAATTTCTTAAGGATTTGCAGAATCAGCCCTGGGATCATATCTATTATTTTCCAGATAATCCAAATAGTATGTGGGAGATGTGGAAAAAAATATTTTTAGAGGTCCTGGATAAGCATGCACCACTTCAAAACAAAAAGGTAAAATCAAAAAATGTCCCTTGGATTACAAGCAAAATTAAAATACTCATAACCGAAAGAGATAAATTGAAAAGAAAAGCAATTATTACAAAACAAGAATCTGATTGGCTCAATTATAAAAAAGCCAGAAATCAAACAAATACCGAAATAAGAAAAGCCAAAACAGACTATTATTCTAAAAAGATTGCTAACCAAAAGTGCAACCCAAAACAGGCTTGGAAAACTATAAATAGTTTGATTGGAAAGGGAAAGAAACCCACAATTTTAAATGAACTAATTATCAATGAATCTAAATTAACAAATCCTACAGACATTGCAGAAGGGTTAAATGAATTATTTGCAAATGTTGGACCAAACTTGGCAAGCAATTTGGATGAACCCAGCTGTGATTTTCAAAATTATACTAAAAGTTCTGAATCCGAGTTCACTGCATTTACACCAATTGTGGTCAACAAAATTTCTGATCTTTTAAGAGGGCTGTCTTGTAACAAAGCATGTGGTGTTGACAAAATTTCCAGTAAAATTCTTAAATTAGCATCACCAGCTATTTCTACTACACTTACATATATTTTTAATCAAAGTATTACTCTTTGCAGTTTTCCAGATGAATGGAAAGTAGCTAGAGTTTTACCTCTTTATAAAAGTGGTCATCGTAATATTCCTGGTAATTACAGGCCAATATCGATACTACCAGTCATAAGCAAAATCATGGAAAGAATACTATACGACCAGCTGTATGAATATTTAACTAAAAACGAAATTCTTTCTGATAACCAGTTTGGCTTTCGTAAGTTTCACTCCACCGCTACGTCCCTATTAGATTCAACAAATAGTTGGTACGTTAACATGGATAGAAAAATGTTTAACTTAGTAGTTTTTATAGATCTGAAAAAAGCATTTGACACCCGTAGATCATCAAATTCTACTTGAGAAGATGAGAATATATGGTATTAAGGATAAGGCACATTCGTTGTTGAGATCATATCTTACTGATCGCACCCAAAAATGCCAAGTAAATGGTGTCGTCTCGTCTGAACACAAAGTTAAATGTGGTGTTCCTCAAGTGCATTTCCTAATATACATAAATGATTTATCTGAATGCCTAAACAGGACAAAGCCAAGACTTTTTGCAGATGACACAAACCTAACTGCTTCCGGTGGATCAATAAATGATGTTGAAAATGCAATGAACTCTGATTTGGAAAACCTCAGAATGTGGCTAAACGCAAACAAACTGAGCCTAAACATTGCTAGAACTGAATTTATGCTTATTGGAACAAGATCTCTAGTGCATACTGTTTCAGATTCACATTTAAACATAATGATTGAAAACAAACCAATTAAACAAGTGCAGGAATATAAGACACTAGGAGTAATAGTTGATCAGCATCTATCTTGGAAAAGCAACACTGAGAGTATCTGTAAGAAAATCACATCAGGCATTTCTGTTATTAGAAAACTAAAATAATTTGTTGACCGTGATACACTTGTTTCTATATTTAATGCAATTGTACAACCATACTTTACTTATTGTTGTTGTGAAGTGTGGGACATTTTCGGTGAAACTCAATCACAACGATTACAAAAGCTCCAAAATAGATGCGCTCGAATTATTATGGACATGGGAAATGAGGTTAATGCTCAAATTGCATTAAATTCGTTAGGTTGGGAGACACTAAAAGTACAGAGAACTAAAGCCAAGGCAAAATTAATGTTCAAAATTTTAAATAAGTCTGGGCCAAAAAGCCTAACAGACCTTTTTAGCTGACAACGAAACAACACTCGTTTTGCCACAGCCTCGCACAAATAGCATGAAAAAGAGTTTCATGTTTGATGGGGCAAAAATATGGAACTCGGTCCATAAAGAAATCAGAGGGATTGGGTCCCAGTCTCTATTTGAAAGAAAAATTGCTGCTCATGTTGCTAAATAATATATTTATATATATAAATCCTTTATTGTAAATAGTTAACTATATGTTTCGTTAGTTGTCTATATTGTCAATTTTGTCAATTGGAACAGTTACATTATTTCTATAATAACTTTAGAACACACGCCCTTCGTGGAAATCAATATTTTTAATTGACGTAGTTAGCGTGTCAAAATAAAATTTTCTATCTATCTATCTAATGCGCATCGCATCAGCAAAATGCAAAGGCGAATGAGCAAAATGCGAAGGTGCATGAGCAAAATGCGAAGGCGCATGAGAAAAATGCGAAGACGCATGAGCAAAATGCGAAGGCGCATGAGCAAAATTCGAAGACGCATGAGCAAAATGTGAAGGCACATGAGAAAAATGCGAAGGTGCATGAGCAAAATGCGAAGACGCATGAGAAAAATGCGAAGGCGAAATATTGTTAGTTTACTGCATGCACAAATTAACACACTAATATCCACTGCTAATATCCCGTACGCTAAAGTAAACATTTGGGATCAGTGAGGCTGAGTTATTCCGAGCCTTCAGGGCCAAACGGGCCTAAATGCGCAACGCATGAGAAAAATGCGAAGGCGCATGAGAGAAATGTGAAGGCGCATGAGCAAAATGCGAAGACGCATGAGAAAAATGCGAAGGCAAAATATTGTTAGTTTACTGCATGCATAAATTAACACACTAATATCCCGTACGCTAAAGTAAACATTTGGGATCAGTGAGGCTGAGTTATTCCGGGCCTTCAGGGCCAAACGGACCTAAATGCGCAACGCTTGAGAAAAATGCGAAGACGACCGACAAGCGTAACGTCACCTCTTCCTAGGTAACGTCACCTCAAAGGGTACGTCACCTCATACCTATGACGTCACTTCCAAGGATAATGTCATTGCCCTGCATACTAATTACTTCCGGCGCTATATGGGGGGTTACCTACTCAGCTACGAAGAGGTAAACGTGAGACAGGAGGAATTCCCATACAATAATGCTAATGAGGCAGCTGGAGGGATGCTCTACTATTCTATGCAACAGGACATCCAACCTCCGTGCTCAATAAGACAATATAGATATGACTGGGTCTCAGCGTCTATGAGAATCTAAGGCGACATATAAACATATTTCAAACTCGAGGTGACATCATAAAGTAAAGGTTTGTAAAATGTACCTGTTCGAGGTTCCATCAATGAACCGCCATTAAATATCTTCTATTCTGCTGTCCGCCTCGTGACTTGAACGTCTTGAAGCAGTGAGTTGAAGTGAAAACGTCGGCAAAACTTTATTATGGGACTTATCCTAAGTTATCATGAACTGATCCCCTTCATACATTATTGTCTATCCCAACAAAACACAGATTATCCTCATTGATACATTGTAATATTACTTACTATCCCAATAAAACATTGCAAGTACGTGTTTACCATTTCAGAACTCAGAAATTTTATCACCAAGTCGCGAAAAAAAACCCGTTTGGTAGAAAATACCCCGGCGCAAATTCTGTCGATGCGCCAAATTTTACAACACGCCGATCGATCGACAAGACGACGAATTTACAAGTTTGGAAAACTTGAGTTTTACTAGATATTTTCGAGTTTACGTTTGACTTGCGTTGGTAACAAGTCATTTCTTGCAAGTCCAAGTCAAGTCACAAGTCATCAGTCTCGGTAACAAGTCAAGTCACAAAAATTGCGACTCGCGTCCGACTCGAATCCAAGTCGCACGATTTAATGATGTCGTACGTCCGATCAGTGGACAGTTTAGTTCATTGTTGTGTCTTTAATGAGTTTATTGCGAATGTGGTCACATGCTCTATGTTATAGTCAGAGTGCTGTGTTCCGGCTACATGTTTATACAATAGGGCCAGCCTCGTCCCTGGCGCTTGAAGAGTTGAAGGTCTCGCGGGAGAACACGCGTGGACTCCCCACGCACGTACTGTACTGGAGCCTGGGGACGAGGCTGCAATAGGGCGAAGTGGATTGCCTTGTTCAACGCGTGAACGCGTTCAACTCACGTTCTATTCTTTTATCATGGATCGCGGCTTTGTCACTTTCTGGTAGGTGTTTTGTTGAGAACATGCATCTTCTCATCGTAGTCAATTCTATCCATTAGGCATTACTACAAAACTATTGCCTTTATCTGCTTTCATTACAACGAGAGTCTTGTCTTTCTTCGATTCATCCAGCGCTCTGCGTTCGTCTGCCGCCCGTAGTGTTTTTATGTTTCAGTAAGTCAGATCGTCCAAGACTGCAGACTGGCAGTCGAAACATGTATTAAAATAGATATTTATGATCAGAGAACGTTTCAAAACATTAATATGTATATTTTCAGTTGAAATGCACACACTTTTTTCAAGATTATAGTACTGTAGCTACACAAAGCCTAGCGTTTTGCCTGGGGTTTCAGCGCTTTACAAATATCATTGCTTCGACAAGAAAAGATTGGTGTTCGCTTGCTTAGTTGGCGATCAAAAACAGCACAAAAACCAGTTTGACTTTGTGATGTTTTTAATCGCCCAAGGCCAAGTAAGCGAACCTTTTCTTCTCGAAGCAACGATATTTGATATATCGACGCTTTTCTATCGACGCTTTTCTATCGTACACGCCTTTGTGACGTCACACTTGGACTACTGCAATTCTCTCTTGGTCGGCATTCCCCAATACCAACTTCAGCGTCTTCAACGAGTTCTCAATGCCGCTGCTAGAGTGACGTGTCTTATACCAAGATGCGCTCATATTACCCCTGTCCTGATGCACCTTCACTGGCTGCCTGTTAAGTTTCGTGTTGATTTTAAAATTGCACTCCTGGTATATAAAGCTCTCCATGGGATGGCGCCAGGCTACATTATGGAACTGTTGTTAGAAAAACCGAACTGCTGTTACCAACTGAGATCTGATGATCAGGGACTACTTTTTATCCCAAAAACTAGAGCCAAGACTCTTGGTGATCGAGCATTTGTGCATGCAGCTCCGTCAATTTGGAACATGCTACCTTATGGTATTAGAAATAGTAAAACAATTGACTGTTTTAAATCTCAATTAAAGACTTTCCTTTTTAAGAAAGCTTTCGATTCTAACTTTTAGATTTATAGACACTTATACCTTAATTCTTAATATTTTAGCTGCTTGTATATAGTAGAACTTCATTGTTGTAAAGCGCTTTGGAATATTTTATATAATTTAAGCGCTGTATAAATCTTTATATATTATATTATAGACAATGTCAATGAAGAAGATATATATGCTGATTAAAATGTTTTACTTTTCTGGTCGTTTTACAACAATAACATGTTTGAAAACATGCCGAAAACATAATCTTGTTGAATGTTGACATTTTTATGAAAAATATATGACACAATTGAGTCAACAAATCATGTAATACACTGCAGTTGAACGTTCAAATCTTCTGTTTTACTTTTAACGTTTATTTTTCGACTTTTAAGAGTAGCTGAGATGCTGATGAATACTGCATGAGTATTTAAAACAACAAACACAGTCTGTCTGGTCAGCATAAAGTTAATTCCGGTGTACATCCTGCTTAAGGTGGCTCGATACAGTTTTCAAAAATTCAGGTGTGTTCAACACTTTGAAATTTTTAAACTCCTAGTTCGTTGCTATGGCAACATTCGCGTACGAAATTCACTCTAAGGGCCTGTTTATATAATCCCGGCTAGGCGGGACGGGATAGTTGCCGAGATCCCGCTTGTAATATAAACTCTATCGAGTGTTTATATGATCGCGCTTCTATCCGCCCAGACGGGATTCCGGCGTCTGTTGCCGGGATCCCGCCTAGCCGGGACGAACAATTCTCATATAAACACTCTATCCCGGCCAGGCGGGATGAACTTTTTCCTCTGAGCACGCGTAAATACCTTTTCTGGAAGAAAATATGACGTCAAGCACTTAACTGGCTTCATCCCGGCAATGTATTTTGTGGATATAAACACGCCATCCCGCCTAGGCGAGTTTCCCGGCTAGATGGAACGAAAACGTCCCGCCTAGACGGGATCATATAAACAGGCCCTAAAATGGCCTATCGCCTTGTGTAGTTGGAAAATAAGCACGAGAGGCTACTTGCAAGACAGGCTAACAATAAGCAAAATATAAAAAAATCTGTAATGCCAATAAAAATTTTTTTTGGCACTACAGAATTTTTTTATTTATGGTATAATGAAAGATTTTTGCGGTGCAATACAGCATGCAAAACTTGAACATAGATCACCGGACAAAATAATGAGATATAGCGCATTGTTTTTCAAAAATGGATTTTCTTAATGACAATTGACATGAAAACGGTATAACACGCGCAATGACGCGGATGGCGCAAGCAACTGCTCACGTCAGGTCATTATTTTGGAAGTTCTTTTGTTAATATTCCCGCGCGCACAAATGGTCACGCGGGTTTGTTCATATAGTATGAAGTTTTGTTTTCGCGATTCTTGAATAAGGTTTTTGTGATTACTCTTTCGAGCCTCCTTAATAGTATGGAGTCCATATAAGTTGATTCAGTTTAGTCTTTCCATTTTGACTATCTTCAGGGTGAGTTTTCTAACATTTTGGGTAGTTTTTTAAATTTAAAAATTGTTTTCGCTCCTATCCAGACCTACATGTATAGGGCAGGATAAAATGTAATTTACCAGATATGCAGTATAATTTTGCAGTATGACCAGGGCTATCACTTTTAAGGAAATTTCCTTAAACTGAGGATTTTTTTACCTTTTTAGGATTTTTTTAAGGAAATGGATTTTTTAAGGATTTTTTAAGGAATTTCTGGATTTTACCTAGAATGTTTATTTATTAGAAAAACATTGTACAAAAATATCAAAATGAACACAAATATAACAAAATGCGTGAATACAAGTCAAAAAATGTACTCCGTTATTAATATGATGACGTTTTTGTGAGTTTGGGTTTTGGTCGAGGGTCAGACGTCGAGGGTCGAAGGTGGAAGGTCGAGGTCGAGGGTGGAAGGTCGAGGGTCGAGGTCGAGGGTCTAATGTCAAGGTCGAGGGTCGAAAGTCGAGGTCGAAAAATTGATTTCATTGGTACTGTTGAATTTGAGTAGAATGCTGAATGGTGTAAAAGCTTTTAAAAACTACTAGCATTCTACTCAAATAATGAAATCAATTTTTCGACCTCGACTTTCGACCCTCGACCTCGACATTAGACCCTCGACTTTCGACCCTCGACCTCGACCTTCCACCTTCGACCTCAACCCTCGACCAAAACCCAAAGTCCGTTTTTGTTCGCCAGGCTATTGTAATCAACGAAGTTTATTACTATTTTCTACATTAGTATTTAGAATCGATATTTTCCCGCCTTTTTGCAATTTTGTGTTAGATCCCAGACCTAACGCGTGCAGATGGAGGCCTGGATCGGGCACCAACAAAACGTGATTAAAATCACAAAAATGACCTATTTTAGTTTCCAAAATGATGCAGGATAAAAAAACGAATTTCAAAGTACATAAAACACCCCAGGGCATTATTTATACACATAAAAGTCTTCATCGCAGTTTTAAGGAAATTTTGTTGAATCTAAGGAATTTTGACACGAAATCTAAGGAATTATTAACAACCGGAAGTGAGAGCCCTGAGTATGACCCACAGAGGTATGACCATAGTTCTCCAATCTGGAATTGCCATACATTCAATAATGATTTTCTCTGCTACAGTATAAAATGGCTCGTCATTTACCTTTCATTCTTATTACGTATTGTTTTCTCATATAAAAATTAAAAGCTTGTCAGTCTATTTTATATCTTCAACAACAATGCATCTTTATTAGTACAGGTAAATGTTACTCAGAATAACTAAAGAAGAGCTGAGTAACAGAAAAATTGTACATATAAATATTTTACACGGTAAAAGATGAGAGTTTATAACATAATAACAATAAAAAAGCAAACAAAAACATAATAGACACCAATAGTATGCAAAAGCATACTGCATACTGGTCTTCCCTCGTTCACTTGAGTGATACAATGTCGTAACGCATGCTTTTGCATATCACTACAAAAAATGAATCGGGGTATGTGCCTTTTTTCTTATAGATTATGTCTCAAAAATGTAGAACAGTGATAATTCAATTTAATGTTAAATAATCTTTGTTTTCTGAATGTGAGATGATCTGATTGATTACGTTTTGTCACGTGATTATCTTTGTCGTTTTATTGTTTTCACTCAGCGTCGTACAGATAAAAGTCCTATATATCAACGAAGGGCCTTCCGAAGCTGGACGTTCGTATTTTTTTCAGTCAGACTAAATACAGAGGACGACCTGATTCATCTGAAATAATGAAAAATTTTGATTTTTGGTTTAGAACTTGTGAATGAAGATATTGGTTTTCAATATGGAAATTCCGCCACCTTTCCTGACGAAAGTCTAGCTACATCTTTAGACCAGTTTGATGAGGGAAATGGCAATCTACACGACGGCAGATTGTACAAACCACTGAACTTTTGGTGTCCTAAAGATGCATTTTCTCCTTACTATCTTGAATTTATCCTGGTTCAAAAATATTACATATTCGCTGTTACAGTTCAAGGCCATCGGTCGAATTTCGACTTCACGAAGGATTTTAGCATATCTTACTCTGATGATTATGCAAATTGGGAGCAATATAACACCAAGTATACAGTAAGTGTAAAATTTAAGATATTATAATTATACCGTAGATTTCCGAAAGTAATGGTCCCCAATATAGCGGCTTTATTTTCCCAAAAGTAGCCTCCCCTGCAAGGCAAAAATGTGCTATATGTCCACGCGTATAGCACTGACGAGTGACGTATGTGTTATTTTAATAATTAACAGGTCAATTTCAATGACACCATCGAAAAGCATTCTCTTGTCAAACCAATTGAAGCTCGGATTGTGAGGATTGAACTTCCTGCAGAATGGTCTGGAAACAGACCCTGTCTAAAAGTGGAGCTGCACGGAATTATCATCGAAGAATCAAAAGGTTTCAGTTGTTTATTCAGTTTTTAATACTTTTATTCCTAATATAATTGTTACTATTTTTCTCTATCAGACAACAAAAGGTTAAATTACAAGAACTGAATTTAAGATTTCATACGTGACTATAGATTATCATAGTAAAACTTGCTTATATAGAGGGCATTTCAAAATCATCTCTCACCCGACTGTGCACATTTCTGCAGTATCCGCAAATTCAAAACAGCTTTGTTAACCATGCAGTGGCAAATATATTCAGCCTCGTTAGAAATTCTGTAAATTCCGTAATTAATCGTTTCATTGAACAGCATAATATGTTTTCTTCTATTTCCAGGATACTGTAAAAAACCACATCCACTGGGACTCAGCAGCCAAGTAAAGGAAATTCCAGACACAAACATTACAGTATCATCAGAGTTAAACCTGCAATTCAGCCACGGGCATGCTAGATTACGGGACACGCAATGTTGGTGCGGTAAGGAAAAACCCGATCAGAAGATAAGCGTTGACCTTGGGAAATTTGTCAGCATTTCAGGAGTATCAACACAAGGTTGCAAACCGGGAAAGGTCACTGAATATAAAATACGTTATAGCTATGATGGTCGGATATGGTATGGTTATCCAAGTCACGCTAGTCTTCAGGTAAAAGCTTGGATGTTTATACAATGGTTTTTAGTTCATACTTTTTAACATCCAATGGTCAGTTTCGACCAGCAATCACAATCGTCATATCAACTCAATGACTCCCAAATATGGAGGTGTATAACATTTATTTATATCATGCTCAACCTCATTCAATAATTTTTCATTGTCTCACAATTTTTTTCTCTCACAACTCACATTTTCTATTTTTCATTCTTGATCACTTTGAACACCAATTTGATTTTATAGTGATTTCCGTTTTTAGACATTTCCAGGTAATTCGCAATCGCATGATGATAATACGATATTTGCGAACTGGTTAAATGATTCTATCACTACAAGACACATTCAACTTGAGATACAAAAGTACCAAAGATTTCCATGCCTCCGCCTTGAATTATATGGCTGTAAAACAGGTATATCTACAAAAGTACTAGGGACTAAAGGAATTATATTGTTATACTGATGCGTAACTATGGTGAAAAGGATTTTTGCAGATATGGACTTTCACAGTTTAGTTGGACCAATCTGTTATCAAAGCCACAGATGCCTCGTTTTGTCTGAAGTAACCAGTCATGCTTTCACGTCAATATGTTGAGGGACTTGAGGAATGTAACTCATTTTTTCAAGACATCGTGGGACATCTAAGTGGTTCACGAAAAATTATGCTGTGATCAGCTAATAATTTCTCACATTTTATTTCACATTTTAACGGAATAGGCGTAAAAAGTTAGTCGCATCCCTTATTTGGCTTAGTTTTGACGCGAAACACGGCATGATATTTCGGCCCAGAGAAAACATCCGCGGTTTTGATAATACATCTTTGGCATTGTACTTCAGAAAACTAGACTCAATCATATCTTTGTTTGATATCTTAATTTCAGAATTTTACTTTCACTTGTTCATTTAGCCTTTCGTTTCTTGTTGTTTTAGTGGCTTATATTATAACTTCTCTTTAGTTCTTTAATCAGTTACACCTTCTGCATGGTAATGTTGTCTGAATGTAAAATTCACTTTGTCAACGGGCAACGTCCATATATGCGTACAAATATAATCCAATTATGATCCCACTGTATTAGTAGGTAAAAATAATAAGTAAAAGGGCTTCTCAAAGTAATATTAATTGAACCTACATAAACATGTCGTGCATATGTTACGAAACAGATAATGTTACAAGAAAATAGTTATATTTCTATTCTAGAAAAGAATCTTGTGAAACTCAGAATATTAGCAAGTAAAATTTGTTACCATGTTATATCCTGAATTTTACAAAATGTGTCCTCTTCGCCTTTGATGTTGATATTTATAGACGGCCGGCCAAGCTTGAAAAAAGTGTCTGGAAAACACTGTCGATGGCATTTTTTGTTACAAGCATGAAACTACGCAAAATGTCTTAATTTTTTAAGGGTTTTTGTAGATGGAAATTATCGAGTGTAAATTCTATACGTTTATTAGACCTAACCAGGAACAGCTGCGAAAAATGCAACTATAGGTCCCTGGCAGGAATTGAAGCTGCGGCCCTGCGATTCCGGTGCAGCGCTCTAACCAACTGAGCTACAGAGTCCAGCTGTCGAGCTCTAACCACAAGTTCATGTATATATATGATGGTAATGCCATGTTAGGTTATGGGTAAATATTAAATTTTGTTGGCATCTCACTCGATTGAATAATAGTTGAAGGGTTTTTGTAGATGGAAATTATCGAGTGTAAATTCTATACGTTTATTAGACCTAACCAGGAACAGCTGCGAAAAATGCAACTATAGGTCCCTGGCAGGAATTGAATCTGCGGCCCTGCGATTCCGGTGCAGCGCTCTAACCAACTGAGCTACAGAGTCCAGCTGTCGAGCTCTAACCACAAGTTCATGTATATATATGATGCCAGGTTCAATTCCTGCCAGGAACCTATAGTTGCATTTTTCGCAGCTGTTCCTGGTTAGGTCTAATAAACGTATAGAATTTACACTCGATAATTTCCATCTACAAAAACCCTTCAACTATTATTCAATCGAGTGAGATGCCAACAAAATTTAATATTTACCCATAACCTAACATGGCATTACCATCATATATATACATGAACTTGTGGTTAGAGCTCGACAGCTGGACTCTGTAGCTCAGTTGGTTAGAGCGCTGCACCGGAATCGCAGGGCCGCAGGTTCAATTCCTGCCAGGGACCTATAGTTGCATTTTTCGCAGCTGTTCCTGGTTAGGTCTAATAAACGTATAGAATTTACACTCGATAATTTCCATCTACAAAAACCCTTCAACTATTATTCAATCGAGTGAGATGCCAACAAAAGTTAACTTTTTTAGATGTGGCAATGCCAGTTATCGAGCAAAGAAGTGATTCAAAGTCACTGAGCAGGATCACAAATACAACCATTATCTTAGACTGTCAAATCCGTGGACAAGCAGGATTGGAAGTTACATGGAAGAGAGACGGTAGAACTATCCAAGGATCTTCTTTTGAAAATATAAAGACAGAATATCCTCGAGAACTCGTGATTTCTACGGTGACAAAAACTCAAATAAATATCACTTATAAAAATGATCGAGATATTTTTGATAACTTCCATTGTATAGGAAGCAGAAATAATTCCCGAAGGTTACTTTGTAGATCAGTCTACAGTTGTTCCGCACGGTATCCAGGTGCAACCACTCCATCACAAGGAAATATACCTGTGACCATTACACCAAATATAGGTATGTAATCTAACTGATATTATTCTTATGGAAAGTATGTTCAGGATACAAAAATTATCGGGGAAATTGAGAACATTTCACTATTTCGGTCAGAGTGAAAGGAGAATATTTTCCGTCGTTTAAATTAAGACAGAACGATAAAAGAATATACAATACAACATGTCGTTTCTTCTTTATTAGACTTTGATCTCTATCTATATTTATTAATTAGTTTTGCCTGATGCCCCTGAAAAGCCTTCAATCAGCGACATCAAATCACGGTCAGCTGTAATAACCTGGAAAGCAGCGGATGATTACTTGGAAAGTCGACTTGAAAGATACGTCATCCATGTTTCAAATGGCAGCTACACGATGAAAATTAATGTAACATCTGGGATAGAAGGGAAGAATTTCACTTATCATCTCCGAAACCTCACAGAGTATACATCCTATAGTGTTAGCATTGCAGCAGAAAGTAACATCGCTATCAGCAATTTCACAGAAGAAGTGACGTTCTTGACGTTCTGTAAGTTAAATTGTTAATACTAAACTTGTTCGCTCTGTTTGTAAAAAACTTAAGTTGGAAGTACTGAAGAATATTTAAAGGAACAACTCCAGCCTACTTTGGATTGAAGTCTATTTTTCTGCATATATCAGTTTTGTGCCTTTTAAAAGCGCATAATTTCGGGAGGAAGTTATGATCCAATCAATTATTGGATTTGCTCTTAAAGCCACGCAATGAAACCGGTAGAAAAATCAGGAGAAAACTGCAATCTCTGGAATGCCAGCTCAATCACCCTGCTAAGGATAACTCAAAGTAGCTGTTTTTAGCCAGTAAGTATTAACTTTCTTTTCTTATTTACTTTTTTCATTTTCTGATATTTTTTACCAGATGGACCTTATATAATTCTGGAGGAATCGAGTCTAAAAATAGTCAAAGTAAATAATAAAAACATCACAATCCCATGCAGAGGAAAAAGTTACCCAACACCGCGCGTAGTTTGGAAGAAGAATGGTACAGAAATCCAGTCAAGAAAAAATTCAACAGCGGTCGCTAATGATTCTGTTTACCAGATAATAACGCAATCAGGATGGGATAACAAATCAAACGTACATTTAGAAGTCACAAGCACCTTGTTTCTGAGGCCAAATGGAATCAAATATGAGGATCATGGAAATTACACATGTGAAGTTTTGAATGCCAATGAAAGTAGTCAACCACTCAGTAAAACTGTGGAAATACAATGTAAGTAACATTTTACAAAAGATCAGGTGATCCAAAATTTTGACATATTGTCGCAAGAACTCACCCGTTTCAAGATTTTCTACCTTATTCAGCCCTTGCAAGTATTGTAACAACTCGTAATTGTTTGGCTTCCGCCATTTTAGGTGGTAAATTCCATTGGGCAAATTCAAACTAATTGATATGAAATCCAACATACGGCCAACTTTCCTTAATAACTCGAGTTCTAGACATGCTATACACCAAAATACTCCTCGTTGTTCAAGGATTCTAGCGAGATATAGCTTGTTTTGTAACTCTCATGCAGTATTTCTCTCGAGTATCTTTGTTATGCGGAAGGCATGATAGCATGAAGTTTATTTCTTAAAAATCATGAAACGTGGAGTTCTTATCACCTACGAATTTGCGTTTTGTTAAAATCTTAAACGGTGGTTTATCTTTGTTAGCTGAGGTATCCAAATGTAAAGGCAAAGTTAGTCTCGTTAGTCTAAAAATTTACAAAAATGGAATTCTGATGTTTCGAGCAAATGCCTTTCATCAGACATTTAGTGTGTTTTTACAAACGTATTCCTTTTTGAAATTTTAGTTCCTCCACGTATAACAAAAGGTCCAAACGATGCGATAATAAATGACGGTGAAAACATCACCCTAACATGTGATGCTGAAGGTCCACCAAAACCTACATTTACCTGGAGTAATATCAGTGAGAAAGTTACGATAGGAGAGATGATTAGTAATAACAATAAGTTGGAACTTAGAAATGTGAGAAGTGCTGGTATTTATCATTTCAAAGTTATATGTAAAGCATCCAACAAAGGAGGAAGTAGTACAGCAAATGCAACTATAGAAATTTTGGGTGAGTCTTCCATATTCTCAGATATACTTGGGTTTCACTACATTTTACCATGCAACAGACGGTTGTCAACCTGTTTTCATCCGAATGAGAAAATAGTATTAATTCTTCTCATTACATGTATTAGACAATGCA